>PVHP010001735.1:65410-101507 GCA_004024765.1 Zapus hudsonius | reverse complement strand
TTCTGTACACTGGGCTGAGCTCAAGGATGGCAGGGGATTGGGCTCCTGGGTTTCTTGCTGTGTCCCCAGTCACCCAATCAGTGCTTGGGGATGGCAGGTCCTCTGTGTTAAATATACACAAGTATAGTGGCCCATCTTGTGTTGTCTCATTCACACTTCTTCATAACCCTGGATGGTGGCCAGGGCAGATGGCCGTGTCCTCACTCTTCTGATGATGAGATGGAGAGCATTTGTGGTTGCCCACTAAGTCGGCCTCAGATAGACCCAGGGTCTCTGACTCTCAGATCCGTTCTTATCCATCCATTCCTTATTAGGCAAGTCACATTGACACCTGAAGCTTCTGATGTTCCTACAGCAGTGGTCCAGGGAGAGCTTGGCAAGGGCGTGAGGCTCTGCCCTTGACCTGAGGTGGCTGTGTGAGCACCTGCCAGGAAGGACTTGGCATTTCCTGGCATCTTCCAGCACAGCACACTAAGAAGAAAACTAATCCATCAAGGTTTGCGCAACTGAATGGAACCTAAATTCATTTAGTGATGAAGTCAGGAACTTGTGTCCCCGCTTGTCACTTACACGTCTCTCTCAAATCTTCCTTTGCTTCAATGTCCTCAACTCCAGATGGAGGGTGCTATTCATGGATAGTGTTGAACAGACAGGATTTGCGGGATTATGACGTAGGCTACTGGGTTGAAAGGGCTGAGCAACAGGCTTAATACAATAAATGTTTCAAAATAATAGGGATTTTTTTTACAGTGATTATTATCATTAGCCCTAGACACTCTCGCCGTGCTTACCCTGTGATGCTGGGAATCTTTGATGATGCAATCTAGAAAGTAATCCTTCCCTTTTGTTTTCATTTAAGATAGATTCTCACAACACAGCCCAGGCAGGGTTGGAACTTCCTTTGTAGGCTCAAGCTAGCCTCAACCTTACTAATGCTTCCCTAGGTGTGTGCCCCACACTTGCCTTTTTAGTTTGAGTTTTCGTTTTTTAGTGCTGGGCCTTGTACCTGGAGCCTCATGCGTGCTAGGCAAAAAAAGGCTTTCCACTGAGCTAGATATCCTCAGCCCTTTTGTAACATTTTTCTTTTGGTATGATAAAGTAATAGTTTATTTTTATTGACATTGTTAAGGTATAGACTACATGATTATAATCCCCTCCTGTTACTTTCTTTTGTCCCCCTCCCCCTCCCTCTTTCTCTGACCCTTCTTCCAAACTAGTCTCTCTTCTACTTTCACGCCTCTGCTTTTCCTTGGGAATGTGTGTGACCCACATACCTTTTTGATACCCATCATGACATCACACTGCTAAGCCTAGAAGGGCTTCTGCAGATGGGTGTCCTTGTGCAAAACGTGACTCTCATTTACTGACATAGGCTGAGCCTCCCCTTTGTGGTGTCATATGACATTTCAGGCACTTAACCCTCCGGCTTAGTGCTTTCCTTTGCTAGGCCCGCCAAGACAAAGTGACACAGAGTGGTGGCCAGTCACAGGCCTGAAGGCTGGAGCTCTGAGGTCAAGTTAGTAGCTTTGGTCTCTCTGAGGTCTCTCTGCTTGGATTTAGCTGGCCATCTTTCCCCTCTGTCTTCCCATGGCTCTCCCTCTGTGGGAGACTGCTTCCCAATCTCTTTTGCTTTGTAGCCGTATTGGATTAATGACTCTATTTTAGCTTATTTATGGCTTTCAAGTCCCTGTCTCCATGCTGTCTCATCCTGAGGCACTGGACTTAACAGTTTGAAAATGTGAATTTGCATGGGCACATTTGAGCCCATAACACACTCTGTGTCCCCCTCCTCTGCCCTAAGAGTTCAGGGGTGGTGCGGCTCTCACTGCAGACCTGGCAGGGGTTCTGGAAAATGGGACAAACACCTGCTAGCATGCTCCTCTGCCTGCTTCAGTCGAGGTGCCTTGGGGCGCTTGTCAAGGAGTACACATCCATCACGGGAACTGTGCCCAGAATGGGATATGCATGAGCCATATGCAGATGTGGGGCGTTCAGGGACAACATTTATGTGGGTCAGGGATGGTGTGTGTTTTCCCAGGCTTACGCCTGTAATGGGGTTTGTAGGTTACAGAGAAGAACGATGATGAATGAACACGGAGGACGTGTGTCCTGCTTGCCAAGTGACACCCCAGCTCCGGGGATGACATCATTCCATAACCTGGACTCCTGTCTCTCAGCAGAGTCACTCCCAATCTACCTGAATTGCAGATGAATCGACACCATAGGGACCACAGGATCTATTTAATGAATAGCTCTCTAATTTATTAAAGGGCTTGTTTATGCTGTTGGTATTGGATGTTCATCAAATTGTTGGAGTAGTGGGAACCCTTTGCTGCCCCTTGACCCATTGTCCCTAGAATGTTCACTATGCCTCAGATTGAGGTGTGTGTGTGTGTGTGTGTGTGTGTGTGTGTGTGTGTACACATATGTTTGCATAAAATAAAGACCATACCTCTTCTGTGGGCTGCAGCATGTCAGAGCTCAGCAATTAGCTTGCTGCTCATGGCAGACATCTGTATCATTGAGAGGCAGCCAGAGCCCCATGTTTCTCTGCATGGGTGCAGAGGAGAATGGGGGGAGCTTCCCTGGCAATTTACACCCCCCCACATCTTCATTCTCATCATGCCTTGTGCACTGGCTTTCGGAGATTTCTGGAATGTGACATGGCTCTTGAGCAGCCCTCTTGAACTGGGCCCTGCCTTGGTCTTTTCCAGTCTTGTGGCTTTTGGTCAGGTTGGAAGGAGGATGGAAAAGCTGGAGATGGCTGTGTTTGCAAACCAGATGGCTGCTGGGCCCACCAGAGAGTTCTGTTCTCAGGAATAGAGAGCATCCTGAATGTAGGGCCAGGGCATTGGGGTTGTTTTGGGCCAGCACTTTGGGGAGAACATTGGCAGTGCTAGGGGTCTTTCCAGAAAGGAGAGAAGCTCAAAACCCAACCTGCCACTGTTGGACCTAAAACTTCACTGATATTTGATGTTTGGATGAATATTGTTTAGTCTGAATGATGGTAATAACCTAATAAATTTCCGACACTTGTCACGTATGAATTCATTTAACCCTCACAACAACTCTCTGAATTTGGCTGCCATATGCTTACCATCTGATAGGTGAGGAAAGCAAGACTTGGCTAGCACAGGAAGAAACCGAGACCAGAGCCCTCCAGTCATCTGCTGTCGGTCCTGTGTTCACCTGCCGTGCAGGACACTCTGTCCTCTGGTTCCAGCAACCTAAGTCCCTGTCAAAGTCCATAGCCCTGGGCAGTGCTTCCTGCCATCTGTTGTCACCTTCTACTTGCCAGGCAGCAGGATGTGCTTGGAGAGGCTGTGAGGTGGTACCCAGGGCGAGCAAGCTTTACCACCCTGGGGCTTGTGGGGTCTGAGCATCTGCTCTGTTGTCTGTCCCTGTCCCTTCCCATCCCGGTTCAATGATTCACGTGTCTGTGGCTTGCCAGCCCTGCAATGGCAGCAATCAGAGGCAGAGGAAGAACAAGATGGAAGAGGTTAATTCTTTCCAAGAGAGAAGAGAGATGTGGGTTCAAGACTGTGCTGAGGTTACTGGGAAGCTGTGGTATGATTGGGCCTGGGCTCAGCCCTGGCAACCCGGGTGCTGGGAGTTGTTCATAGCCCTTGGGGGCAGAGTGAAACAATGGGAAGTCCCCATGTTAAGATGCTTTCCTGAAGTTGAACTTAACAGTGGCATAGAAATACCTCAACTTTTCCTGAAGGCCTGCAGGAACTTCCTCTTTACCATCTGGAACTCCCCTTGGCCAGACATGTTGCTTTCTTCCCCTGAAGCCTGACATGTCATCACTCCAGTGAAGGTGACATCAGAAAGGACTCAGCCAGCCAGGAAAGGGTCACCTGCCATCGGTGGAGTCACCAGAGTGGGAAGACACTAGTAGAGATGAAGGAGTGTTTTCCCACAGAGATTTTCAAGCCACGTGGAAACACAGCAAGGTTTTCTGGGAAGGAGGGGATGCACAAGTAGCCCATTGCTGGAAGCGAGCAGCCTCTTTGTCATTTTTGAAATTCATAGGAGACTATCCGAGTTCCTGTAATAATTGAGTTCCTCTCAGCTCCAAATTATGATCTCAGTGTCAAGTTGAAGCAGTGTATTGCTTCGGAAGTGCAATGAAGGCCCCAGGGCAGATAATAAACCATATAAATATTTCTAACTAGAGGTAGAATATTTACTGTATTTAATTTTCTACATTTGGACCCTGAGCAGAAAAATAGAGAAATTTTATCATCTCCCTTCATCTCCAACCGTATGCCTTAAAAATTTACTTATTATTAATATTTAAAACCTATCACTCTGTATGAATCATTGGCTATAAAAAGACATAAATTTTGCTCTTTTCATTTTATACCCATATTTCTTCAACTCTACACTATGTGATCAAGTACCATATTAACAATACATATATATGTCAGGGGTCTGTTCTTACAATGCCTCCCCTCCCTTGTCATAATTGACATACTCTATGGCAATGGAACTCAGGGGTTGTCATTCTCTCTCTCTCTCTTTCTCTCTCTCTCTCTCTCATGCCAGCTTTTTCTCCAGCTTGATTACAAGTCATGCCTTAACCTATATTCATTGCCATTCTGCTTCTGGGGCACTTTTTGCCAATTGCAGGTTTCCAGCACTTTGATTGGCTCAGTTTTGTGGCCGTGGGAGAGATAAGATGAATCCTTTTCAATCTGACACTCCTTTCGTTATCGAGGCATCCCGAATTCTAAGTCTGTTCCAGCTGTCAGGAGGGGAAAATGTGGGGTTTGAATTTAGCAAATCTCATGGCTGCCTGGCTCCCCTTCTGGCTGTTTTCAGCGGTAGAGCATCAGAATAGAGGGGCCTCAGCACTGGATGGCCTCATACAAAGTCCCCCAGTTCGGATACTGGCTGGAGGATCGGGCGATCTCGGACTGTTCACTGGATCTCACTTTCATCACTGAGTAGAAGCACGTTACTTGCCATGACTATGTCAGAGGGAAGCTGGGAGAGGCAGACAAAGGAGAGAGAGAAGGTCAGCGTACTCAGAGTCATGAAGTGCTGCGTAAATGTCCTGTAACAGCAAAGATGATGATGGTGATGTTTTCAAGGCCACGGGGCTAATTTACTCCATATTTCCAAGAAGCCTGTTATTTTGTTGCTCTTCCAAAACTTCATTCTTACATTTTCAGTTTAAGTTCCGTTCAAAAACTGGTACTTTTTCTTCTAGAAATGCCACCTTTTCTTCAGTGGCATTGGTTAGATATGGTCACTGAGACGCCACATGCCTCCATCTGTCTACTCCACCCCCTTTAATTTTTTAAGTGGCCAGAACTCTTATAATCTCTTTCCTATGGAGAAGTGGAGAGAGCTGCAGAGGGATTGTTGGCAACGAGCTTTGAGCTCCGCTAGAGCAGGCCAAGTCCCTGGGTCTCTACCATGGGGCTTGGGATTTGCATTTGTAGCCACACTCTAAGCATTCCGATGTTCCACATTCTTGAACAAGCCATCTTTCCATTACCCTCTGCCAGTTCATGGCTCTGTCAAACACAAGGAAATGCTTGGGCTTTGAGGTTAGACACAGAGGAATCAAAAACCCAGCTTTGTTAATTTCTACATCCCGGGCAAAGAAGT
Source organism: Zapus hudsonius (assembly GCA_004024765.1). NCBI lineage: Eukaryota > Metazoa > Chordata > Mammalia > Rodentia > Dipodidae > Zapus > Zapus hudsonius. The sequence continues at coordinate 95,885 of PVHP010001735.1, read as the reverse complement.
ATGTCTCTCCAATCTCTTTGTTTCTTTTTCTGCAAAATTGGGACATTGGTAGCATTTCATAGAATTGAGAAAACCAAGCAGAACAAAATCCACTCAAAGAACACGGTGCCTGAAATGAAGCGAGAGCTGCAGAAGCAGCCATTGCTATCTGTGCTGCCCTTGATAGTTTCCAAAGGTGGGAGGGGTGCCGTGCATACAGGAGGACATTGGTTCCCAGGAGCATCCTGACCCGTTTCCCTGGACCTGTCACCATCTTGGGAACTACCAAGTGCTTTGCAGAAGCTCCTGATCTGAGACAGGAGGTGCCATGTTCTTTTATTGCTTCTGCTACTTATTCATTCCAGTCATATTGGGTGTCTTTGATACCTTGCTCATTTTGTATGGCAGGAACCTAAGTCCATCCCCAGCTGAAGGACAAGGTGGACGGTGTGCACACTGAGACATGGGATTAGATGGCGAGGGAGGAGCAGTCCCTTCTGGCTGGGCTTGGGGGTACATGAAAACAGGGTTCAGAGCAGAATCCCTAGAGGAAGTGGCTGAGAGCAGGGTGAGCAGATAATCAGAATGTCACATCTAGCTTATATTAAGTTCTCAACAAATGGTAGCTATTAATGTTATTATTTAATGCTTTGCTCACAATGGGCATCCAATATATATGTATATTTGGATTGACTGACTGCCTAACTGGAGGTACAAACAAATGAGGCAGGTTTTATTATTCCCATTTCTTTTCTTGCCTGGAAGGGCCTCGGGCTCGTACTGGGATCAGTGTTCCATCAGTCATGGAGGCGCGGCCAGCGATATCACCACACGTGAATTAGCAGCCTGATTTCCCCTTCTGATTTGTATTGTAGCACAGCACATTCCACTAGCTTGCCTCAGAAGAGCACAAACTCTTCTTCCAACAGTTTTCTGGGGTTGTGCATTATAAATAAGCAGTTTCTTTTCGCAGAGCCTAGTCTCAAGGAAGAAAACTCATGGCCAAACGCCAAAAGATATAATACTGGAATTCTTACCAGTTCCATTAACTACAGTATCCCATCTTGAATAACTATCCATATGTAATAACTCCATGAGTAGATAATTTTATTTAGATCCTACTGTGTGCCAGGTTTTGAACTGATTATTAAACTTTACAACAGTCTTAGAATCTTACCAAGTAGGTGCTATGGTTTTTGCCACTATTCAGGGAGGGGAATGAGGAACAGAGGGAACAACTATCTTGCACATCTTAGGTCACAAAGAACTTGGATTTGAACATGGAGAGTCTGCCACCATGGTCTTTCCCATAACAGATGTACATTTTGGCCTTATTGTATGTTGGAGGCTTGATGGATCCTGAGCTTTTCTTGTCCAAGGCTGTGTGAGTGATGGGAACTTAAGTTGAAGGTTCAAGGACTGTTCAAGAACCTTTTAGAAGGTCTATCTATAGGTCCTAGTCCACTTACACTCCCACAGCAAAGCTCCACACTTCTTTTTCCTGAGATAAGGTCTCCTGTAGCCCAGGCTGGCCTCAAACTCACCATGTAGCCTAGGATTATTGGCATGTGCCGCAACACCTGGGTTATGTGGTGCTCGGGATGGAACCCAGAGCTTGGAGCATGCTAGGTGTGTACTCATTAGGTGGTACCAAATGAACCACATCCCTGACCCCTCACACTTCCCTTTATAAAGTAAGTGTGAAGACTCCCATCTGTCTGGAAAGTGAGGCACCATGCTCTGGTTGTGGGCTGGGCCCACTGAATCTGTTGGCTCCTCCTTCTCTTTTGGACACTCCACATAAAATCAGCTCCTGTCACTGTCTGTCCCTCTGTCCTTTATGCGGTCACTCTCTGACATCCATTTATTCAATCTGTTATCTGTCATCTATCGCTTCCCTCCATAGGGGTCTGTATGTTTGAAACCTTGCCCAGCACACATTCTTACTGTCCATAGAGTCTAGTGAAGGGACGACCATAAGAGGTACCCCAACTTTACTGATAAGGGAAGGAAGGCTCAGAGAAGTTAAGCAACATAATTCCCATTACACGCTTACCAAGTCACCCATACTTATTATAGGTATCTCTCCTGGGCCCCAAATCTCTTTTAATTTTCACCTCTTTGTTCCTAAACTACTTGGAGTCTGACAACCTGTTCGATGGGTGAATGCTGTCCTTACTGTGACTCTTTGGCCTGTCACACCTGCTGGCAAGTTCTGCACATATATTCTCCTTCCCACCCCCCTGACTCTGTTCCCCAAAGATTTTTTTACTTTTTGTCTTTTTTTCTCATTGATTTATTAGCATAAGCCATTTTTAGCTCACTATGATAATAAATCTATTAATTTCTAGTGATTACAATCAGCATTAATCACATTTAACCTTACAGCATCATACAATGCAAGCTTGTAGGGAAGACTCACACATTGGTTGTAACAGCCCCCAACAGCTCTGAGAGCAGAAGTCTAGAAGTCTCTGAAAGTTGCCCCTGGGTTCTAATCTTTGAGGGTTACAGTCATTGCATGCTTTCCTGAAGAATAGAAAATTGGCTTTTAAGACTTGGATTTCAACAGATCTTTCTGCTTTTCAGCTAGGTGTGCTCAGGTAAGTCACCTGGCCCCTCTGTCCCCAATTGTCCTATTTTCACAATGTTATTAAAAGATTGAGAGATGGCACTCTGGACACTGTTATCACCCAGGACTTGATGAAAGGTGAGGGGCCCGGTGTCAAATGCTCTGTGCCTTCTGTCCTATTTTGTACTGGTGTCCTTTAGCTTACACTGAGTTCTTACTGTATACCTAGAGAGGTAGACAAACTGGGTGGAAGTCCTTGGAAGCCAAGAAAAGGTAACCAATGTGTGAGTGAAGTTTCTCTGTTCTACTCAGAACTAAGCTCATTTCTTCCTTATATCACGGAGTTCTTCTTTGACAAGAGTTGGGAAGCACTGGACAGCTCTGGTCCCCCAGCAGGGCATACATCATGCATGGCCCCATTAAAATAAGAAACTGCCCCCTACATCAGTACTTTGTGTGGAGGTTTAAGCGTGTCAGCAGCAAAATTCTTCAGTTAGATAACTGCAATTTTCTCTCGCTTTATTAGAATTATTATTAGTTCACATTTACTGAGTGCTTACACCATGCCAAGTGCTTTCCATAAATATTTTATTTAACCCCAACAAAAGCCTGATGAAGCAGTTACTATTATTCAGCCTATTTATAGATGAGGAAAGGAGTACTTAAAGGGGTTAAGTGACTTGACCAAGATCATCGTCATTAATAGAACAGTGGAAATGTGCTTATGACGTACACTGTCCCTGACTGTGATCAGCACAGTTGACTCTTTCCATTAAGAGGAATAAAAAGATAGAGTCTGAAAATGCTCTTTTTCTTCAGTGTCTTATGTTTGTTCCTAGAGAATGAGTCAGTAGAAAGACATAACTGAGGAACCCAGGGCAGCTTGGCTTTCAGAAGAGGGCTTGGGAAGCAAGAGCTTCCAGAAATGCCACCAGGATTGGTGGTCTTGGATGTATTCCTGGAGAGGATGAGAGGTGGACAATAAAATCATCTCCTTTCACCAGGAGAATAGGAATAAGGATGAGTCAACTGGTTCCCAGTTGTGACAGAGACAGAAACAGACATGTATTTGGTGAATAACAAACAGGTACTTTTGCTCACTGACTAGTAAGAGATGTGCCTGGATAGATAATTCTAGGCTTTGAGTATCAAGCCTAAAATCAAAGAATAGATTTGAAAAAAATTTGAAGAAAACGACCCAAAGAAAATATTAAATATACCCTGTGTTTACACTGATTTTTAAGATTTCTTAACATTGTAAATGGGGTCCGCATATTATTGGTAGCTCTCAACCTTGGGACGAGATGGTCTTGGATTAGAATTTCAGCATCACAACTTATTAGCTTGAGGATGGGGAGAGGAGAAGGTTAATGAAATAGTTCTCAGTCTCCATTTCTTTGTCTTTAAATGGAACTGGCCATGGCAAGGTTGTGAAGGTTAAATGAAACAATGATTTAAATTGCTTGGGGGGGCGGTTTTGGGCCACCATACACACTTAACAAATGGCAGTTTTATACAATGAAAAATGACAAGAAAGCATAGTCAAGTGTCTGCAGTATAGAGGGTTTTGCATAGGTAGAATCTAGTTTATTTGTATGTAAATATATGTGGTATCATTGATCACTCAATCTACCTGGCTGAGCTTTGAAAAGATGCATGTTTAAGATATGAAGTGGAGACTGGAGCAGTGGCTCAGTGGTTAAGGGCACTTGTTTGCAAAGCCTCAGGGTCTGGGATTGATTCCTCAGTACCCACAAGTCAGATGCACAAAGCAGCACATACATCTGGAGTTCATTTGCAGTGGCTAGAGGCCCTGGTATGCCCATTCTCTCCCTCCCTCCATCCCTGCCTCCTTCTCTCTCTGACTCTTCCTGTAAACAAATAAACAATTAATTAATTAATCAAAAGAATGGAAAGTTGAGAGTGGTGGCTCATGCCTTTAAATCCCAGCACTTGGAAGGCAGAGGTAGGAGGATTGCTGTGAGTTTGAGGCTACCCTGACATACATGCATAGTGAATTCCAGGTCAACCTGGACTAGAGCGAGACCCTCCCTTGGAAAAAAAATGTGCTCACTCTCCATACTCATCAGGGAAATTCAAACTCAAACTTGCATCTCACCCCAGTCATAATGGACTCTCATTGAGAAAACAAATGTCCCGTGCTGGTGAGGTGTGAGGAAAGGGCACCCTGCTCACCGTGGCGGGAGTATAAACTGGTGTAGCTACTAGAAATCAATGTCGAGGTTCAAAACTCAAAATTGATCTACTATGTCTCTGTGATATCACTCCTGGACACACACCCAAATGACTGCATGTCCTATTGCAAATCTGTTTATTTCAGCTCTATTTACAATAGCAAGGAAATGGCATCAGTCCTGATGTCCATCGTCAGATGACTAGATCATGAAAATGTAATATACACACACACAATGACATTTTATTCAGCTTCAAAAATGAAATTATGAAATTTGCCTACACAACATATATTCTAATTTTATATATTATATTTATGTGGGAGTGAGTATGGGTGGGGCTCATGAATCTACAAAGGGCACCATGAGACTGCAAAAGAGGCTTTAAGGAAAGGGTACAGTGAGTGTAATAGATCCTATGTGACATGAAAATAGAGACTGGATTACGGTGGCAGGAAGGTGCAAGTGGGGAGGTGGGCAAGGAGGTAGGGGACTGCATTGGAGGGACCAATGAAAACTAAGTCCACATGAAGATCTAGAAGGGCTCCTGTTATTTTGTATGCTAATTTAATAAATCCAACCATATTTTTAATACCTGTCAGCTGTTAGCTCAAGGATTACAAAATGGTGACTTTGAGAAACATCTTGCTGGAAACCCAAGAGTTCTTCCCTGTCATGAAAGTCTGTTTTTCCTTGTGTGGCAAGAACACACGTGTCTTTGAATTCATACTAATAGGAATGGGACCAGGAACAAAGTCTCTAATGTTTCTTTACTTCTCATTGAAAGTTCTATGCATAGTCCTTAAGTATAATCCTCATTAAAAAAAAAAATTCTGGGGTCAAATTGTTTATTTGATAAAGGCCTCTTGCCTACAACAAAGAAATTACTACATGAAAAATGGTGGATCACCTTGCTAGGTTTCCCAATATGTGTATTTCCGTCACATCTGCATCTCAGAGCCCTGGGAAAACACTGTCATATCTATGTGCCCAGCAAAGCTTCTTTACTGTCCAGTGGCTTCCAGTGGCTTTATCCAGCCATTCCAGGCTTCATCATTGATTCCGCTCTACCTTTGATTAGTCAGAACTTCTAATACTTAAGTTCCTCTTCCCCCAGCCTCTCTTTCAATTGGCTAATGACCTTAACATTCCCTGAGTTGCACTGTAGTGTCATTAAAGGCCTGCTATTTAAAGGCACCTTGGGAGGAATCCCCTGACTCACACATTTGCATATTAGGCCAATGTTCTGAGTGTGTTTGGGAAGTCAGCATTTCCAGATGATATTGACATCAGCCTCTTGGCCAGGGCTGACATGATCCAGCTAAACTTGCCACCTGCTGATCTTTCCCATATATCATTTTGCTTAGCTAACTGTTTAGGTCAATGTCAAGATCGACTAATTAATATTAGAGTTAGCTAACCCCATACATGCACTCACGTATTCTGAAGTGAACACTTTAAAATAGCGTGAATTATAAATTCTATTGCAAAACATGGTGGGGTTTTTAATAGAACACCAACAAGCAATGTTGTTAAGCAATTAAAAAATAATAAAGCAAACCTGCTTAAGTGGCTGTAAACTCACAGGTTACAAAATTATGGTCGCTGCCCTGGGAGCATAAACTCAGGAGGACTAAGGAAAATAGTCCATTCTGCTGGCAGATTTAAAATACACCAAGCATGCTACAGGAGTAACTTGAGCGTTGCTCACATGCCTTTTACACATAGTCCATGAAAACGAGCAATAGGGCTTGCTTCTCTCTTCTGCCCACAATGCACTGCACTCTCCAGGTCCAAGGTTGCTGCTGTGTTTCTTCCTTCTACCAAGCACAGACATACATCCGCTTTCTCTACTCCCCCTCAGGTCTCAGGAAACATCCTTCTGTTGCACTTGATACTGATGGCATTTTGTTTCCTCAGTGTGTTAGGTTAGGGTTGACCTTACAGGAAACATTTTTAAACCCCACAGAGATAAAAGCAACTGGTTCCTGATTATGTGCGGTTATCCTCAGAACACTGCTAGAGTATGAGCTTGGATTAGAACTCAGGACCCTTGTGGCATCCATCTGTTGCTTCTGCTTCCCATGATAAATCTCTTTTCCTGCTAGAATGGTTTGACTTTTACCAGATCTTGATTTCCATTTTAATAATCTCAAGCCTTCCCTTGACTCTGTGAAAGAATTAAATTTAAATATGTCGTCTACGTTTTATCTTGACATTTTCTTTAGAAGGCAGGAACAAGAAGGAGAAGGAAGGGGCAGATACTCAGTCCTTTTATCATGAGGGCAAAATCCTTCTGTTCCTTTGAAACCCTTTCTTCATATCCTCTTGGGACAGGTGCAAGGCCAAGGGCTGCCTCGAAAGCCTCCAGGCTCTTCGGTTACCCCTAGAGACACCAGGAAAGCCTGCATCCCATATCCCAAATCTCTTTGGAGATCATACAAGTGTCAGCATTAAACGATGTGGCTTACAGATAGTCTTGTCAGTCTAATTGATTTTGAGTCGTTGCCTCTGCTGTCAGAGCTGTCTATCTCCTTACCCATAATCCTCATCACTTTGATAGCCCGTCAGGAATATGGGACTTGGCCCAGCCTTGCCTTCATCCAATAACATTATGAAATTGCTCCTGACACTTCCATTGGCACTAATTTCTCTAAGAGATTGGAGCCAGAGGACAAGTGGTTTAGCTTCATGGCAGTTAAGCTTTCCAAGTAGATCAGGATGGCCTAAGATTGATTGACCCCAAGGAAAGAGGGAGGGAGAAGGGAAGAGAGGGAGAAGAGGGAATGTTAAATCAATGGCTGCATTATCATCATCAATTGATATTTATTGACTCCTTGAGAAGGACAAGGTTCCTATATGGATATTCTGAAGATATGTGCCCAGGATCTCTAGTCAGCTCCAAAAGAACATTAGATTATTAAAGTAGAAGTACACTGACCAGAGAGGCCCATGGCTTACTTAGAATACTGCCTCCGTATGTCTGGAGTCCAAACAGCTGTCCACTGTAAATTTTGGCTCCTGCACACAGGAAGGTGAATTAGATTATCAAACCAAAGGGAATGCTATCAATAATTAGGCTTTAATACCAAGTATAAATAACTGTCCTGGGCAACCGGGGTGTGTGGTCACCCTCCTAATAGAATGAGGCATATCTGTCTGGAGGAATAATTACTTTTTTGCCAGGTTTCTTTCTTACCTAAATGCCCTTTAGGTTAATGGATGCACAAGGAAGCAGGCATTCGATGAGAGAGACTTGTATGGATTGGCTGGTTTATGTTATTTCCTGCTCTAGATTTCAGCACAAGAATAGCACTGTGACAATGATTGCAGGGAATCAGAAAATGGAAGAACATGAATTTTCAGAGTAAATGGTTAGATCTTTTTTCCTTACTATTGTAGATTCTCCCTGCCACGATCTCCTTAGCCCCTCCCCTTGAGGTATTAGTAGTTACCCCATATCTGTGGCTTCTAAATATAGTTGGAAAATACTACATGGAAACTTATCTATTCCAGAAATAAGCCATTGATAGAGTTTAAAATTTTATTTACTTAGTTTTTTTTGAGACAGGAGCTCACTATGTAGTCCCAGGTTATCTCCAACTTGAGATCCTCTCACCCCCGCCTGCACAATATATACCATTGTGTGTGGCAATTGATACATTTGACATTCCTGATGTTTTCAGAATTGTGATGGAATCTCACAGGTTCCTGCTATATCTCACCCAGGAAGTGTCCAGTGTGTCTATGTTGTATACATACTCACAGTTAGTCACCAGTAGCCATCGTGGTGATCAGTTTTACTGCTGTAATATTGAGGCATTTATCTGAGGTTTCAGCTACCCTACTGAGGTCTTGAAATGTGTGTCCCAAGATTAAGAAGGGGCAGCTGTATTCAGTTTGAGTGTTCAATAATATCATTGAAGAAATTGCGCTTAAAAAATACATACTGCCCATTGAAGCATTGAAGCATTATATGAGACGAGATAAGGAAATTGTAAAGAAACACACACCAGTACACACACACACACACACACACACACACACACACGCACACACACACACATTTAAAGGGCTGGGGTTAGTTCATATGTGAATTCATAAGCATTCTTGCTCAGAAGCACATATGTCTGCATATACACACATGAGGTTTGGCTTATATATGAGAGTCTACTGGTAGCTATGCAGATGACATCATGATCTTGCCCTGTGTGACTAAAAAGTACTGGCCATGTGGTCCTGACCAGCAGAGCCCTTGCAAGGGGTCTGGGATAGCTGTGTACATAGGAGCAGGCACTTCAGTGCATAAAGCATGCCCTATGAGGAAAGAGATCACAGAGCAGATACGATGCTATTTCTATTGATTTTGGTGTTGTATTTATACCTTCACATGCTGGCAATCAATTGGCCCTTTGTGCCCTCACCGTTCTTGCTGCAGTACTGTTCAAATGAAACGCTTATATCATTTTTACAGTATGTCTGTGAGAGGGATGAGCGAGCCAAGGGATTAATAGACACGCTGAGGCTCTTGCCCAAATGCACATTCAAGGTGCCTCGAAGGCTAGAGTCTGCTGGGCCGGGGCTCCAACTGAGTTTCCTTCCTCTCTCACTTCCCCTGGCTGTCTGCTCTGTTGCCTTAGATGCTCCTGGAACATGGTCCTTAACTCATGTGCTGTGCTCTCGTTCTTCCATTTTCTTGTATGTCTGGACCTTCGTTAAGGCTGGGGCTGGGTCTTCTTCCTTCCCACTAGCCCCCAGCTCTAGGCCCAGCCTACATATGACACAATCATTAGTAGACACAAAAGCAAAAGCAACATTCTGGAAGATGTGGTTTGAGTCATGAACCATGGTGTTGGGTTCAGTTGAGCATCTGATGTGGGAATCTTGCTACAATCCCTGGAAAGTCATCTCTGGGAGTTAAATGGCTATAGAGCAAATTCCCAGTTTATCCCAGAGCTCAAAGATCCTCTACCTTTATCACCCTTATCATGTGGCTTAATTCCTATGCCTGCCATTGCCGCTCAGGTCTGGGTGCCGAGAGGCAGACCGGGGTGACACGTGGCTCTATGGATTGACTTTGTCCGGCCAAAAGATAAGTTTAGGCCTTAACCCCCACTACCGTAGTTGGAAATGATCTCTGAAGATGAATTAAGATTTAAACTAAGAATTGATGATGGAGAAGGCTGTTGGGTCCTTCACCAGGCTTCACCGTTGGCCCTACAAAAAGAGAAGACACAAAAACAGACACAGAGAAGGAAATTCTGTGTGATCAGGATAGAAAGCTGTGAGAGAGTGGGGGTGAGTACCTACAGGTAACACTCCAGGGAGGTAAAGGGGAGCGTGGCTCTGCCGACCTCAGTGCCAGCCTTCCAGATTCCAGAACTGAAATTAGAGAACTTTCTTCTGTTTAGCTCCCCGGTTTGTGATATCTGGTTAAGAGCAGCCCTAGGAAAAGAATTTGTTTGCATGGGTATCAGTGTGGGACAGGGCTTGAAGAGATGTATTTTTTAATTTCTTGCTCTGTTAAAGGGGGGTGATTAGGGCCTCAAACAATCCAAAGGTTTACAGGATAGAGTCCCTGCCCTTTAAGTGTCTATGATCTGGAGACTTACAAGACCAGCTAAGAGCTGAAGTTGGGATGAGCCAGCAGAGAGGCCAGAGCTGGCCCCAGAGCATCCCACAGAAGCACAGGTTCACTGTAGATGTGAGTTCCTTATAGTTTTCTAAAAAGGCATTGTTTTCTGATAAAAATTGTAACATTGGCTAATGGTATAACTTCTGAAAGTAAAATGCCATAGGATTGCTGTGAGCCTTGTTCACAAGGATAGCTTGCCCACCTGTATGCATGGTGGATGGTTCCATCCCACGCCTGGATTGGACTGTAGGAGGCAGCACTGAGCCTTGGCAGGTAGCTGGGTTTGGGAGATGCTCAGATCATAGTGCCTGGACCAATGAGCCATCTGTGAGGGTCACAAAGCAGCCAAGGAGCATCTGTGGTGATGTCTCACCTCTGTACAAACAAATCTGGATGGAGGGTACATAGTTCAGGGCACCCAGTTTACAGATTAAGACTTTGGGAGCTCTGAATTCTGTGAGCACCAAGAGGGAGTCCTTCACATCCAGGGACTGCCCACGAATCTGCGCTTTTTGGGATAGTTTTGTTAGAGACACACAGGGCTGACTTCAGCCTTGCACAGTCCTTAGGAGTCACTTCTTTCCGAAGCCTAAGCTCATTCTGCTTCTTGCCAGGTGTGTGTGTGTGTGTGTGTGTGTGTGTGTGTGTGTGTGTGTGTGTGTGTGTGTGTGACAGAGTGTCAGTCACTGAGAGTCTAGTCCCAGGCAGGGTTTCACAGTCAAAATTAGGAAATCTTTAAGCAACATTGTCTATAAAGATCCCATTGGTGGGGAGTCCCTGTGGCACTTAGAAATGCTACTTTAGGACACTGAGATGCCTGGTCACCTTGTATTTTTTCTAGAAGAAATTTGATGTGAGCTCAGAGCACTGGACTGGAGCCAGAAGATTGACTTGACCCTGACTGTGTAGGACTTCACTTTGACAGTCACTAACCCTTTAGTTTCCTAACCTATGAAGTACAGAAGCTCATCCTTTTTTTTTTGGTGTGTATGTAGTATGTGGTTTTACATGTGTGTGCATGTTTGCGAGTGTGCACATGTGGTGTTAAGCATGCAGATGTACGAACCTTTTGCACATTATAACTCATGCTGGTTTAGATGGCTGACAAGTGAGCCTGGTGATCTTCCTGTCTCCACTCCCGCTCAGCCCTGGAATTACACATGTGTGGCTCATTCAGCTATTTATATGGGTTCTGGAGATGGAATTTAGGTCCTCATGATTTTGCCACAAGCCCTCTTGCCTACTGAGCTGTCTTTCTAGTCCTTCATTCCCACTTTGAGTATCTCTTAGGAACGTTGTAGGGACTAAGTCCATGGATGGGAAAGCACCTTTTGAGCAATAGTGTGTTCACTGACATCAGAGTTTCCCACACTATAGGATGAAATGTACCAAATCATGAGAGCCTCCATTTTAAAAAGGTCTATGACTTGGAACTCTTATTGCTGCTCTCCCTTGAGTTTCCCAGGGACACTTGTATGTATCTGTGTAATTCGAATGTATTTTTATTTCAAGGTAGGGTCTCACTCTAGCCAGGTTGATTTGGAACTCACTTTGTATCCCCAGGCTGGCCTCAGACTCACAACAATCCTTCTGCCTCAGCCTCCTGAGTGCATGAACCACAATGCCTGGCAAGAATAGAATTTCTAATAAAGGAGGAAATATCCTTTTGTCTGACATGAAATGATATAGTCTGGATCCAGGGAGAGTGGAGTGTTAATACCCACATCCCGAGGGTTGGGAAATGAGTTTACTATCTCTGAATGCCACTGGACTTTTGTGATTTCTCTCCAATGATAAATTCAGGCTTTGTTTCAGCATCTTAGATTTTGGGACAATGTAGTGCAGAAGCATCTGCATTTCAGATCTCACACAGAGGGAAGATGATGGTGCATCTAAGGCTGCTAGGAGAGAGATGTCTTCTATATCTGCTTAGAATCATGAACTGAAACTCACAAGCTGTGTGACCTTGGGCAAGGGGGTAAATTTCTCCTGATCCTATTTATAGGACACACATTGCTGAGCCACTGTGAATGTCATATGAGACCACATGCACACAAACCCAGTGTAGTGCCAGAAGTCACTAGGGGTTGAGCAAACATGTACTACTATTATGGTGATTTGTGCCAAGGCCACCACTCTGGAAAAAAAATTGGTTTTTCCGCAGATGACTATAAATCAGGGCATCTCTCCACATGTGCTCAGGAATACTTTGAGAACATTGTCTGGATATGCCCTCACTGGGCATGGCACCCAGGCTCTGGGAGTGGATATGCCCTCACTGTGCACTGGGAGTGATGTTCTCATCGGGATATTCCATGTATCAGCAAAGCTTGCAATGCTCCAGGTTCCTTCCCAAAAGAATATTCTTCTCTTCAGCCTTGTTTATCTCTCTTTCTTCTAACTCATCACACATCAGGCATCTGGATGCAGCCCACAGGCTCTCCTTCTGCTTTGATCATGTTGAGCAGTTTTCAGCTATGTACAAGATGGCACACATAAGTGTTTGAAGGGTGTTGGGACACCATTGAATCACCTGGCTGCACCTACTGCTGTGTGAACTCCAGAGATGTTCCCTTCCATGTCATTATTAATATTTTAATTTATTAGCACAGAGAGGAGAGAGAGAGAGAGAAAGAGAGAGAGAGAGAAGGGGTTGATAATGGATGCACCAAGGCTCTTCACCACTGCAAATGACCTCCAGATGCATGCACCATATGGCTTTACGGGCTTTATGTGGGCACTGAGGAATTGAACCTGGACACACAGGCTTTGCCAGCAGCGTCTTTAGTTGCTGAGCCATCTCTCCAGCCCACCCCTTCCACTTTGCTTTTCCTCCAGGCTGAAGGTGGTTGCCCATGTTTTGGGGCCCCAGCTGTGGCCATCCTCCTGCAGGTGAACATCCTGTTGTCTTCTATAGCAACAATCTAGTTCTCCAGTTTGGGGGTTTAAAGTTGTGTGTGAGGAATGCCACGGGCTTCTCTCTTAAATGAAGTCAGTTCCCAAATGAATGAACCTGACTGGGTCTGGGAACTGGCGGTGTGGCTTCGAGGTAGGAAGTGACTGCCTAGCATCACCCCCTCCCCATACACACAGTTGGGGCTGACCAGGCATAACTATTCCATCGTGGCAAACAGAATGCTGGGGGATTGGGCAGCATAATACAGTGGTATAAGCCCAGACTTTGAAGGCAGACAGACATGGGTGTATCTACTGTTTATTAACTATGTGACCTTGGGCAAATTATAAAACCTTGAGCTTCAATTTCCTCTGCTGCATCACAGGGGATGATAATAGGATCAACCCCCAGGGCTGTGGCAGTGATTGAGTGAGATAAGCAAAGCCAAGTAGACAGAACACCTGGGCTTCCTTCCCTTTCCTTAAGCGAGTTCACAGGCTGGTTGATCGGCAGCCTCATTTTCCATCACCAAGTGGTATCTGCAAGCTCTGAATGCTGTGAGGCATGAACAACGCCTTCGCTTCCTGGAAGAGCTGGGAGGGAATTCAAGCCAGAGAAGAAAACTGATCTTTTGGGAAATGTTTCTGGGAGAGGAGCCCAGGAGTGAGGAGGGCATGCCTTGGTGCACAGCCTGCAGGACCCTGTGTGCCCCTCCCCCAGGTCACCATTGGCAGTGTCTGTCTGGAAGTCAGAGGAAGTGGAGAGGGGAGGGCCCCAGAACGCTGGTCCAGGAACCTAAGGTGGTGACCTGTCACCTAGGAACGCTCCTGGGCACAGCCCATGCTCACTTGGCCTCTGTCCCACATCTGCCAATAAAAATTAAGAAATTGATTTTCTTTTGTTTGCCTCTGAGGACCAGGCTCTTTTTATGAGACAGTAAATGGAATCCCTCTCTGAGCATGGCTGGATTTTTAATTGTGTTTGTTGTGTTTGCACTTATTCCCTTTTATGAGTTCCTGCTCCCAGATTAGTTGATGCGGAACTTTCGCCCCCCCCCCCAAGACATGCCAGTGTTTGATTCTTTTATCAGTAGGAAAAGGTTGAGGTTTTTAAAAACTCATTTTCTTAATCCAAAGTTTGGCTTGTTTGCTTTATTCTGACACATTAAAAAAAGCATGATACCCATCCAGGCTTGGTTTCTTTTGCTTTCCCAAGTCATGTCTAGGTGGTCATGGTCTGACTCCACATGGAACTGGGAATAAAAGCTCAGCTTGGGGCAGAGAACCAGAAGCAAACCTTGAAAGAGGAATTCTCTCATTGGGAAGAGCACACCCACCTTCTGCATGAAGCACTTCTTTCGTAGGAGTCTCTTGAACGTGGGTGAAGCCTGTGAGCTGCCTAAATGAAAGAAAGGCCTGGAAGGACACGTTAAATGTGGGGCTTAATGGTGCCCCCACTGAGCTCAGTGGCTTTAAACAGCAAAGCTGGATTTTTTCCCTTATGCCAGCGCTACATGTTGGCTGGAGTCCTCTGCTCTAAGCTGGCCTCCTTCAGGGACTCATAGGGTTTGACTATAAGCGCCAAGCTGGGGTTTGGGGGTGTTGGAGAGAATGTGACACACTGGGTCCTAAGCATCCATGTGGAAGAGAGGCATCTTCACTTCTTACTTTTCATTCCAAAGAAACAGATAGGGGTGTTGCTTACCTTTGGGGGGGGTGCAGAAAATGGCAGCACCCTAGGTGTCTAGAAATATTGGTGAACAGTTGTCCTTTTAGGAACCTCAGGTCCTAAAAGAGCTTTCTGAGTAGGGATGGGAGATTGCCTTTCCTCCTTTTTCTTTTTGGAAAGTAATAAAAATGAAGGAACATAGATATGGTTGCATCCTGGCCCTTTCATTCTATTACTCAGCTATGAATGCTGAACTTGACTGTCCAAAGCTATCTTTCTTGGGTGAGTCCAAGATTGAGGATTGAGTCAGATGCCTCTCACTCTTTATATAGGCTCATATATTCGCACTCTGCTCTGTCTGTGTCAAAAATACTTGGTGCCAGGTATCCTGTTGAGAAAAATGAATCCAAGGAAGTCCTTTCCTGATTTCCAATGGGGAGTCAGCACATTCTCTGTGAGAACATAGCTTTTTGTTCTCTACTATGGGTGGTCCACACAACCCCTTCTCTCCTTTTGCACTTTGGCCCATGAGGAAAAAGTTTGCCTGGAGACTTCTGCAGTATAGCCCTGTACCTGAGGGTCTTCCTGGTGTCTTACAGCCCTGGCTCTTCTCTCCCTGCCAATGGACCCTATCGTGCCTGGGTGGAAGCTCACTCTGCTGTAATGAAGACCCCAAACAGAGTGTCATGAGAGAGACAAACAGAAAGAGGGAGGGAGAGAGGGAGAGAGAGAGAGAGAGAGAGAGAGAGAGAGAGAGAGAGAGAGAGAGAGAGAGAGAGAGAGAGAGAGAACCCAGATCCCATCTTGGAATCAGACACTTTTAAATATCTGAGTCATTTCAGTTCTGAATCCTTAGGTTTTTCCCTTATAGAAGGGAAGGGAAAGGAAGGGGAAGGCTTGGGGAAGACAGTATCTTGCTAGGCAGGATACCTACTAGGTTTTCCTAGTAATGTGGTTGTTCTGTTATAGTGCAGTTGGAAGACTTAAGACCACTGCAAGCCTGAATGAGGAAAATGGCAGCAATTTTGTAGGAGAAAAATGTGATGTGATGTGTTTGAGAAAACCTGTATTCCCTTGAGGGTCTCATTCAAAGCTTAAACTCACCAGAAAGACTGCGGATGTTTCGCTTCTTTGTATATTAACACTGCATAACGAACTAATTGGGCAATTAGGAATGGATTAATGACAACGGTGTGGCTATTAACAGATAGTAGTGTGTGTGTGTGTGTGTGTGTGTGTGTGTGTGTGTGTGTGTGAAGAAACAAGTTTGGCTCCTTTTTCCTTACCTGTCTCAGATCTGGTCAGCGTCAAGAAAACCCAAGAGACTGCCTCAGGTTGCTAGCTACGACTTTAGTCTGCCTAGATTCTCATCCTTTTTAGGTTTCTTACTGAATTCTTCACTGTGATCATTAGGGTGGGAAGAAATACTTCATCCTCAATGGACCACAGGTGTGTGGGTCTTCCCATGAAATGAGAGCAGCCAGAATTGGGATGGTGATTTGGTTCCTAGAGTGAATGCTGGTGCTTCTTTCTGTCTGTAGTTCTCAGCCTGGAGTACCTCTGCTGCCCCCAGGGGTGCTATGGGTAGGGATAGCAACACTGAACAGCAGGTATAGAGATTTTCCATAGGACCCCTGTCCACCTATGAACACCCTCCCATACCTCTCCAGAGGAGATCGTTTGTTCCAGATTGATGAACTTGAGACGGGCTTTGTGTGTCCAGGTCCAGGGATGCTAAATGCCCTGATCAGCCCTGTATGGGGAAGCTTTGTCTTGTCCCAGAGCTCCATTGGGAGATTGTTAGTCTCAGAAATATTCATGCTGGAGCCTTCTTTCACATTCTTTGGAGCAATGGGTGTGTGTGTGTGTGAGTGTGTGTGTGTGTGTGTGTGTGTGTGCCCATGTGCGTGCTGTTTGCTAGCTTTTATTTTAAGGACTGTAGCTCATGAAGTGAGAGGGCCTTGGGGAGTGGACATTGGCTGGCAGTACAGTGCTCAGCTCTGATGAGGCTGTGACCGTGGTTTAATAAAAGCATTCAGCAGTGTTAGAAGAGGGGGATGATGAACTATCTGGACTCTATCTGGGTAAGTCCAGTGAGGTGAACCACTCCTGTCTCAATTCTCAAGGGCCAAGATGAACATCTTTAAAAGTGTTGTGGAGACCTGCTATCAAAGGCAGCTGCTCACAAGGAGGATCCCGCCCTAGAATTGGTCAAGTGTCCCTTTGAACAAATGTGTTCCCCACAGTCTCCACTTAGAGGGAGGCAGGGTTGAGTGCTAGTTCTGAGCACAGGCCTGGGCACTAGACTTCTGTGTGAAGCTTGTGTCCCGAGGAAGGTCATCTTAAGCCCCTATCTTTGAAAATGGGGACAGTAATGACACCGAAGTGTTGCAACATTAAAGAAGCTGTGTTGATAGAGCCCAGTACTTACAAAGCACTCAACAATAAGAACCATGGTGATTGCCATTTCTCTGACTATCTGAACTTACCAGAAGTTGACTTTTCCTCGGCCATTCTGTGAAATTGCTCTCATTAAGGCCATCTCTTCATTTTCAAGTACCTTCTTTATGTCTGTCCTCAGTATATGATTCTTTGGAATGCCTACTAGTCCTCCTTTCATTTCTAAGATAATGTGCTTCTCTAGGTTTTGTTTTTTTTTCTACTTTTCTTCTCCTGGCCATTTCCCTTCCTTTCCTTCTAATGTCCACATTTTAAGTGTTGGTGTTCCTTGGGGCTCTAATGTCTGGCTTTATTCTTTTATTTCTATGAAGCTTTCCTGGGTAAAGTCTTCTTTCCCGTGGCTTGGTAGCCTGTGGTAGGAACTTTTTATCTGAGACTGCCTCATTCATTCCTGTCAGAATCTAGAGTAATGGAAATAAAGAGAAAAGAGTGGTGACTGTTTTAGGTAATGGCACCTTGGAAAATTTTGTTGACTACTCACCATCTGTGAACTTTAAGAGACTAAAGAGAGCCTTTCACAAAGGTCGAAGTCTTATGCCCCAAACTTTTCCCATTTTATGTATTTCTTCCATGTGATGCAACAACACACATCCCATAATGCTGAAAACAGAAAGGGATGGGGAGGAAAGAAATTATGGTGGCTGGTCTGTCTGTCTGTCTGTCTGTCTATCTTCTGTCTTGGAGTCTATAATTCTGGTCAAGGAAGAGACTTCGGGTTGTAGTTAAGCTATGAGCTTTGGTGTGAGTGAGGCTGCCTGGGTATTCTTTTCTTAGCTTCTTCCCCTACCCCATGCCCTATGGCCCAAGATGGCTGCCACACTTTATCTTGTCTGACCCTTGTTTGTCCTTCCTCCTGATCTTCTTGGGAAAGAGGACAAATAAGATAAACCTTTACACACTTGTCAATAGCTTTCCTTTAGCCTTCTGCCCTTGCGGTAGAAGTCTAAGTTGAGAAATTGTTCATGAGAATGTTGGAGGAGTTGCTTGGCACAGGTAGCAGTGGTGTGGGTATGGAGAGCCCACTGTGCTTCTGAGCTGCTGTTATCACCCATCTGATAGGAATCATCAACCTGATTAATCTCACTGCTGTTCTATAAATGTGACCTATTTCTCCTTTCTGGAAGTGCTGAGCATCTTCTTATCAGTCATCCCCATCAGTCTAGAAATTTGTGTCTTCATGTCTCTCTCTCACTCACTCTCTTGCTCTCTCTCACACACATACATATACAGAGAGAGAGAGGGAGAGAGAGAACTCAGATATACTTGTACATGTGTTAATTGTGCTGAGAACTAGGTTGGTAATTTGAAGGAAATTTCTGTTATTCAGACCTCCATCTTTTATATTTATATTCTCCCTACCCCATATCTAAACTTCTTTTTCAATTGGGTGTTTGATTTTGGTATGGAACCTTTATTTTTCTCCTTTTCTTTATTATTTTCTCCCTCCCTCCCTCCTTCCCTCCTTTCCTTCCTTCCTTCCTTCTACTTCTTTCAAGATTTCCATGACTTTATCTTCTACTCTTCTTTGACTTTAAAATGCAACCGCTTGGTGACAGGGAGGAGGGAAATGGGGATACCATCACAAGACTTACTCATAGAATGTATCTAATTATTGACAATAAATATGAAAAATGCTGCTGACCATAATTCCCAAAGACTACTTCCTACTCTCTGGTTGTTCACATTTTTAGGTACCAGCTTGTTTTATAGATGCGATGTCTTCTTCTACATCTCTGAGGACATTGGGTTTTATTTCTTTCTTTCCTACATATTCTATTGCTTCTGGCACTCCTCTGTTTGCAGCTGCAATGGCATCTTGCACTCTGCATTGTCTCTATATTTAGGAATGGAACCCTGGAAAGCTAAAATGTCCCGACCTTGTGTCCAAGGGGTGGCCATATCCATTGGCAAGCATAAATATGAAATGATCCCTGGGTGACTTTTTACTGGGAAATCCCAGAATGTCAGCATCTAGGAGTCTTCTTAGAGAGTTTCTTAATGGAAGCATTCTCCAATCTCTTGCAGCATTGGTATGAATACTGGAGGGAGAGTGGGGTTGTGTGCCAGCTTTGTTGTTTTAGATGTAGCTCTCCTCTGAGTCTTTTGACCCAACTGATTAAGGAGTAAATTAACAAATGACTTCTCTGGTGATGGTAACCCTGGTTCCACGTTCCACCAGCTTTCCTTGGTACAGTCCTCATCGGCTTGGAGACTTCTCAACATAAGTGTCTCTCCGTCATCAGCAACCTATCTTCTTCTCTGCAGGTGGTCTACACCTGGTATCCTTTCCCTACTCCAAGTCACTGTTCTCCTTTGACTCATTCGTTGTTCCCAGATTGTTGTTGAGACATATCATCTCCTCTTATTTCCCCTCTTCCTCTCCTTTTTACACACTATGATCTCTTCATTTATTTTGTATTTTAATGGTGATGGGAAATAAATGCATGAGCTTACTGTTCCCAATCTCAGTGGTAGTTAATATGAAGGTTTTCAAAGTGTTTACAAGGTAGACATTTTTTTTTTTTTTAGGAATGGACTTCTTTTTTCAAGACAGGTGATTATTGTGGGTATTTGGGCAACCACTTATTGCTACTTTTGCACAAGGTCTCCAGACACAGTCAGCCATTTGTCATGGGCTGGACTAAGACTGCCTGTGCTGACGGAGTGGAATTCAGGGTCCTCGGTTTGCATTTACCAGTCTTCCATTTAGTTCTGCCTCATTGGCGCTTCACCTCGCTGTTTGATGGGAAATATTCTCTCCATAAACTTCAGTAAGATGTAATGGATTTCTGCAGTGGAAATATTTCCAAGCCGCAAAACCAAATCACAGCAGGCACTTTGTCTGGGGACCCGTGTCTAGCAAAGCAGCCATTTAAAACGCCAGTTGCATGAAGCCACAAACAGTCACAGCTAATTCCCTTTACAGGGGTTTTGTTTGTATGTGTGGAAGAATCACCCCAGCAAACACAGACTGCAGCATTCATTATCTCTGTCAGCTTGTGCTTTGGAGTCATCTTACTCACTAAGTTTCTTCTTTGGATTAGAAAATGGGATAGCCGGAGAAGTTGGTGAAGATGCAAATGGTGTTATTGGTTTCCACTGGGGTAATGTTGACCTTTCAAGACGGGAAGAGCTGGCCTAGATACTACTAGGTTCATAGTAATATAGCCCAATGACTGGTACTTGTGAAGACTGGCTCATGTGAGCTCCAGAGCCATACTGTGGGAGAGGGAGGGTTGTGACAGAGTTCAGTGAAAACCACATTGCACTCTTCTGAGAGCCTGGAGGTCTCTGGGTCTCCACGCCCCTAATCAGAGGCTCTGAGTCATGGCTGTACAGGGACACCCTGAAAGCATTTACGATCCTGATGACCAGGTGGTTCCCTCCACTCATTGAATCAGAACCTCTGGGGTGAGACTCAGTAAGCAGTAACTTTTCATGCTCCAGAGAATAGAGGAGGGACAGGGTGCAGACTTCTGCTAGGTCCAGTTTTCCAATCCTTTTATTGTTACATAAGTTACAAGGTAACTCACTTAGAAGTTTTATTATTTGGGGGCTAGGGATGTAGCTCAGTTGGTAGAGTACTTACCTAGCATGTACCTAACCTTAAGTCTGAGCTCCAGCACTGCATAAACTGGGCATCGTGATGCCTACCTTTAACCCCAGCATTCTGGTGGTCCAGGCATGAGGATCAAGAGTCCTTGGCTATATAGAGATATTGAGGGCAGCTTGGACTACATGAACTACTTATTAAAATAAATAAATAAGAAAATAAATCAATGTTATAAGCTGACCTAATTTGGATTTTGGGAGAAATAAAAATAATTTATGTATGTCACGGTCATTTCAATTCACTTATTTTGCAACTATTTCTATGGTCAAGTGGGTAATCCTTAAGAAAGAATTTAGGTGGAGTTCTCAGAGATCAGAAATCTGGAAATCTTAGGGCTACTTATCTAATGGACTTTTAATATCTTTTGGAAAATATGGTGGGAAAAGTAATGAAAGGTCTGTGGGCAGGGCTGAATGCTGAGTGTGACCTCACTGGGATCCCATGTCTCTTTGGTGTCCAGGTCCCGTGGCTGTCATCAGTGGTGAGGAGGACTCAGCCAGCCCACTACACCACATCAACCATGGCATCACCACTCCCTCCTCACTGGACGCTGGGCCCGACACAGTCGTCATCGGTATGACCCGCATTCCAGTCATTGAGAACCCTCAGTATTTCCGACAGGGGCACAACTGTCACAAGCCAGACACATGTAAGTACCGGAATGGGATGCTGTCCCTTCTTGGGAGGGGAGGGTGGTGTGACAGTAGACTCTGTGGTTGGGGTTCTGAAACCTTCTAGGGTGAAATTCCACCTACTAACCTCCCCCTCTCTAGGAGACCTCCCTCTTTGTCTATAAATGTGAGGGATAGCCTGATGAAGGAGACACCAGTATCTAGAGTCCCTGGGGAAGGGAGGGTCTAAAATCTGGATCTACTTCCCTCTTTTCTTCACCCAGGCTCAGTGGGACCCTAGATAAGGAGAAGTGCTCCCACAAGGCAAGGAACATGAAAGAGGCTGGTCTTCTCTGCAGACCTGCCCTCTTTGTGAGGGCACATAAGCCTGGCTCTGTCCAGACAGCAGCCCCTGAGGTCATCAGAAACTCCACTCAGCCTTCCATGGGAAGGGAGAGAAAGGCAGTGAGCGCCTTTGAAGGGAAACATCTCTCCTGCTGCCCCTCCATTGGCTGGAAGTATGCAGTCTCTAACAATTGATCGCAGCCCAAGCTCCAGGAACCCTCACCTTCCCACAACCAAGCAGGGGTATAGGGCACCTGTTTCCTCCGCATTTTTCACCTCCAGTTGATTGTACCCACTCTCTTTGTGTTCCTGCTGAAGCTTGCTAGGTTCCCTCTCAACTCCTGGGGCCTAGGTGGTACATCCCTCCTGCCAGCATCATTCCCCTCCCTGTCCTCAGGTTCAATATCCCCAGCAATACCAATGTACAGCCTTTCTCCTTCCCACTTTTGCTCCCGAGGAATGATTTTCTGCTTCACAAAAGTGCAGAGAGGTCCCTGGAGATCAAAGACCCAGGAAAGGACCCAAGTGACCTATTAGATGAAGGCCTTACCAAATAGGAATCCCAAGGTTCTGGGAGGCCCCCAGGATACCTGCCAGTGGGTTCTCTTCATGTCTTAGTCTGTATGGGGTAAACCTAGGAAGAGGTGCATTCTGGTCTTGTTCACGCCCTGGGCTGAGCTCCCTCCCTATACCTGGGTCACATTCTTTCTAGCTCACAACTCTTGCTGCTTCTGCGGGGTCACCCTCCAGCAGGGTGGGTCTTTGGTCACCCCATCAGCCTTTGCTTCCATTTCTCTGGCTCTGAATTTAGTAAGAATCTTACCATATCGTGAGAAGGATAGGGCTAGAGTTAACGCAAAGCTCTGGTTTTCCTCCCAACCATGGGTTCCTCTAGAATCTGCCACAGTGTTGACCAGAGGCTCCTTGTCAGTATCAGAGGAAGATACCTGGGTTCTGGGCCAGGGCTGAGAAGAGAAGAAAAAGTCAGTGCTCCAGATAAGCAGTGGATACGAAGGAAGCTTTGCTGCTCATTTCCTTGTCTTAGGTCAGACTCGTCCTGGACCGCCTGGGAGTGGCTTGGGAAGAAACTCTCCTGTAGTAGTTTAGGACCAAGCGTGGTTGGTCTGGGGCTGATACTGAGTTTTCTAGGGAGCCATTTATATCTTAATAGGGACTTAACCATTGATGTATCAAATATAGACTTGACCTTGTTATTTTGGCTAGCTCTTTTCTGTAGAGCCATCTTTTTAAAAAATATTTTATTTATTCATTTTCAAGCAGAGAGAGAGAGAGAGAGAGAGAGAGAGAGAGAGAGAGAGAGAGAGAGAGAGAGCACACCAGGGCCACCACCTTGTGGGTCTGGTTTATGTGGGTCCTGGGGAATTGAACCCAGGGCCTTAGGCACTGGAGGCAAGTGCCTTAACCGCTGAGCCATCTCTCCAGCCCTGTAAAGCCATCTTTTAACAGTGGATTTGAGACTGAACCCTTACTCCTAGGGCAAACACAGCAGTAGGTTCCCGTGATCCTCTGCTTCCGTGTTTTTATCAGCCAGTGAGTACATAGGCTTGCATATTGTATGCATGATTTCATCTAAAGACACCTTAGTTAATATCCATTGCTAACTCATTAACATAAGACTGAACTGGTGGCATTACAGTTATGGCTGTCTAAGCTATTGTGCACATATATATATATATATATATATATATATATATATATATATATATATATATATACTTCCCTGTACAACATATCAGAACCATGCCGTGTTTAGGATCATGAAAAAGTATTTCAGAGCAGTGCTGGAAGCCATTATAAAGAGAAAATTATCAAATAAAAAACCCCCAAATGTGAAAAATGTGGTCTAGAACACAATACAAGAGGATATGTGTTTATGATAGGAAACTGAAACAGGAATCTTAAAGCAATATCATATGTGATAAATATATAGTTTTCATCTGCCAAGACACACACACACACACACACACACACACACACACACACACACACACAGAGATAGCCAGGCACTGCTGGCTCTGCTGGTAGTGTGTGGAGCCAGCCATTCAAGATTGTTGTCATTCCTGTAACCATCAAGGGGCCTCAAGTATTGGTTTCTGGATTGCAAATGAATTTTAATGAAAGGGCAGATTCCCAAGTTCAGAATGGTGACCGTGAGGATCACCTGTCCTCTCTTTCAAGCCTGCTTTGGGCTCCTGGCCCAGAATCTGCTCCCAGGGTCACATCTGTGTTCCCTGGAGCTCCAGGTACCAGGGTATTATCTGCACAATTGCTGAATGGGGTGGGAGGAGATATCGTGTGTGAGAGGGCAGTTGCTTTTGAGCCAGAATCTGTGTCCCTATGGGAACTTGGGAGATGTGGGGTCTGGTGAGTGTCCACTGATGTCAGGCAAACCTCACAGATAAGAGCTTCGGGACCAGGAAAGGCTGGCATGGGCAGAGCTTTCCTCCAGTGATCTCAGTGTGTGATTCGATGTGGCCTCTCTAGGGAACCAGGCTACTTCTGTGTCAGCACCAAGAGGTTTATGGAGATAGTTGGAGGACAGGCTTATTGAAGGAGGAGGGGAGCAAACCAAGCCTTATCACAGGAAGGTCATGGGATGACTTGCATGGTCAGGGTCCTCAGGTATTAGGGAAAGGATCTTTGGTGAAGGGCAACAGTTCATTTTGCCCTGTCAGTAGCCAGTTGATGGCTTTAATTGTTTCCAGGAAAGCCTGTGTGGCATGATAAGCACTTTGCAAGTGTATTGTAACTAGATTTGGCTAATTCTTTGGTGACTCACACCAGGAGGGCCAAGGAGGCTCAAGGGCAGCAAGTCTGTGAGTACCAAGGCTTCACAAGTCCAGGAACTGATTCCAAGACACAGTCCTCTGTATGACAAGATGCTATCATCATAATTAAAGCCACATGTGCCTAGGCCCATAAGTAGTTGTGGAACATTTAGGATGTTGCAGACAATGCTGGAGTCACTTTTGGGGAGAATAAGAATGGGGAGATTAAGATGGCAAAGTGTTCATGTGGTGGATCCCAGGGCAGTCCCCATTTTAACACGTGTCACCTGGGAAGGAATTGTAGGAACAGGCTGCTCCTTGGCTCCGAGTGTATTTCCCCAGCAAACCCCAACAACGGAGTAAGCAGAGTGCCTCTCTTTTCACCTCACGTGTGTTTGTTTATCATGAATAGAATTCTGTCCAGAGGATCAGGACTCTGCTCAGCTCCTTGCCTCTCACTTTTGGGCTGTCTTCAATGTGGTCTGTGGTATTTTTCAGCGCATGTCAGGTTGTAAAGATATTTAAAGATCACCTGGTACAACCTCTTATCAGATGCTTATTCCTAGCAAGTGCTCTGGATTTGACATTGTCTTCATTCTGATTTGATTCAGTCTTTCCATGGATTCTGAAAGACCTAAATAAAGATATACCTGCTTGACTATGTATACTAAGCCTGTGCCTAAGAACCCCCCATTGTTTATGTAAAGCCCCAGGAAACAGATGCAGCCCTCCTTGTCACATGGCTGAGGGTCTTTAGACCTTGGACTAGACCTTACAGAATGAGACACCAAGAGAACTGTCCAGACGGATCAGTTTGGAGATGGTGAAATCTGTGCCTAGTGATACTGGGCCCTTGTTACCTTTGTTATCCCTGTGACGGGCCTGGACTACATTAATGTCACACATAGATTGGGGCTTGCTGCTCTCTTAGGATTCATGCTATGGCTTTTCCCACAAACTGGCTAGAAGATTCCTTACCTTTAAGGCCTTGAACTCTCTGGCCATCTCTTAAACCCATCCTCTTGGCTGAGCCAGCAGAGGTCATATTGCATGTTAATTTGCTTCTCACTCACTGCCTTCCTTTGGTTCTCAGCTGTCCATATCCGCCTTTGTTCCTAGGAATGGTGCACCCTCCCTCCCAAGGGCCATCACCTTGCAGCCTGAAAGCAGGGTCATCTCCCTGTTTTTGTCAGCCTGCTTCTTCTAGTGCCCTTCTCTGAGATCATGTGTCTGCTCCTCCTGCTCACCGTACACCTCTTGCAGTCCCCAGATAGAGCAGCATGTCCACCTCGGGCTCTGTCTCCCTAGGATCCTCGCCTCCTCTTTCCTTGATCTCTCTGCAGAACTGGACCACAGTCCTAGGAGTCTTTCTTCCTTTTAGCATCTGTGTACTTATGCTGGGCTGACTTCCCCTGTCCATTTATCAATGTATAGTGGGTGCTTGTGCCAGGCATTCTTCTGGACTTCAGAAACAAGGAAGAAGACCATATACATGACCTTTATCCTTTGGGGCTTGTAGTCAGCCATGGCTGATCCCAAGATGAGAATTGTACCCCATTTCCTAGGATCTCCCAGAAGGCCTTGCACATTCTACTTTACTTGCTGCCCACGGTGCACCAACGTGATTCCTTCTTCCCAGACTCCCGATGCCTGTTCCGCACCTGCTCTCCTAGTGCTGTTCCTGCTTTGCAATGACACTTGGCTCCCTCTCCCTGCACCTCTTTCCTCTCTTTTTCTATCCGCTTTGAATAACATCTCATTTCTAGCCTCTCCTGAACCCACTTAGGGCTTGTATTCTCCCAACATGACCTTTATTTCTTTCCCCATAACCCACGTCTTATAGATAGGGCCACGTGCCAAGTGTGAGTGACTAACATCAATCCTACATCATCCTGTCACTTCTCAGCTCTGTGGTTCCTGCTTCTTAAGCCTGGATTTGCATTTATTCCTAGGTGTAGCTATGCTGTATTGAAATTCTTTATTTTCTTGGGAAACTACAACATAGGACAGGGGCCAGCGAAAACACTAATGTGTATCAGATGGTGCTAAATTTGGGTCCTGAATGTCTCTCAAGTCCCATGTGTTAGAGAGTAGATATTCAGGGTAGCACTCTTGGGAGGAGGTAGAGCCATTAGAAGGTCTCTAGGACTTTGGGGATGTTACTGTAAAGGACTCTGGGGGAACCTCAGTCCTCTTCTTGCTCTCTTTTGCTCTCTGAACATGAAGTGAGGGGCTTCGCTCCACCACATGCTTTGTTACTTAGAAGCCCACTAGAGGCAGAAAAGCAATAGGCTCTCCTTTTTGTAGACTAGCACCTCTGAAACCATGAGCCAACATGAACCTTAAAAAATAAATCGGTAATCTCAGGTGTTTATTCTAGTCATGGGAAGCTGATTGCCACATCGGGCCCATAGCACAGGCTCTTTAGAGACTCACCGACAAGGAGAGGTTGCTGTTCATACCCCAGCTTCTCTGGATCAAGTGCTAAACTGATGTTGGATGTGTTTTATCTTAGGTGATCAGAACCTGGCTCTCAGAACAAGCCTGCTAATCCCATTGTACAGATAATACATCAAGGCTCCATGAGTTTCCGTGGCTTGTTCCACATCCCATAGCTCCTAACACTGAGCCTGAGATATAAATCCAGACCTGCAGAGCTCAATATCTATCCTTTCCCATGAAATCAATTGCCTGGAATTCCAGGGACCCACCACATACACCACAAGGCAGTCTTTTGAGGACTAAGGGAATTTTCTGTGTGGGGTGTCCAAGGTTAACTGAAGGTCTTATAGTCACAGAACTTCACAATGCTATTGGCACTCATGCCCCCTCTGATCTTCATAGAATCAAGTCCCTGAGAGTTCAGAGTTGCCTTCATATAAGGTAATAGCTGATCTTGGCATTGCATTACTGTTTTCTTCTTAGAGCAGGTTTAGGGTTATAGAAAAGTAGTTTCACACCTCACCTGACCAGTTTCCTCTTATTAAAATCTGGCACAAGTGTGGCCCACTTGTGATAACTGATGGCACTGTGGTAGTACTGAGACATTGTTGTTGACTTAAGTCCACAGTTTCCAGAAGGGCTGGTTCTTTGTGTTGGTCTTTTCGATGTTGACAAAGCCCAGTGGCTTGTATCCATCTCATAGTACATAGCACACAGATGTCCCACTGCCCTAAGGATCCACTGTGCATCACCTAGTCTCTCCTAACTCTGGCAACCACTGATCTCTTTATTGTCTCCCAAATTTACGTCATGTCTTTTCCACTTGTATCATTGGAGTCCTAGTGTAGATAGCTTTTCCAGGCAAGCTTCTCTTGCTTAGCTCGCTGTGTGCACGTAAGGTTCTTCCATGTCTTTTCACAGCTTATTTCATTTTACGACTGAATAATTCTATCCTGGCTAGATGTGTATTTGTCTACGGAAGAATGTCCTCTTGGTTCTAGCTTCAAGCAACAGAAGCACATCATCTCATAGTCTGAAACGAAGATGCAGGCCAGTGGTGCTTCCTTGGAAACCTGTGGGGATCTTTCCAGCCTCTTCCTTGTGTTTGGGGGTGTGTCTGGCATCTTGGTTACTCCTCAGCTTGTTGGTGAATCACTCCCTGTGTCTTCATGTGACTTCTGTTGTCTCTCAAGGACATCAGCCTCATTAGATTAGAGTGCCACCCTATTCCATTATGACCTCCTCTTCATGTAATTAATTACATCTGCACTGTCCCAGATCAATTCCAAATAAATTCATATTCTAAGGTGCCAGGAGTTAGGGCTTCAGAATATCTTTTTGGAAGAAGGCACAATGCTACCCATAACCGACTGCATCATTGCTTCTTGTTTGGAACAATTCTAAATAAATCCATAGAAGCATCCATGTGCAGGTTGATCTGTGGACACAAGTTTTTAATTCATTTGTGTAAATATCTAGGTGTGTAATTACTGGATGATATGTTATAAATATGTTTAGCTTTGTAAAAAATGCTTACGCTGCCTTCCAAAGTAAGCCGAACCAAGGTAGGTTTCATTTCTTATTAGACTAGTCTCTACTGTCCATCTCCTGCTCTGGGGTCCACTGAGGGTTTAGACACCCCTTCTTAGTGTGCTTTCTGAACTGTGTCATATGTTAGTTTATGTGTGTGAACATATAACCCTTTCTCCTGCTCTAAACTGTCTGGCACTGATGACTGGTGGTTCTTATGGACGTCCATATAGACTAATATAGCAGTGAATATACATCACTTCTTGTCATTGGTCAAAGGGCAGTTGCTCTCTGGCTTGATGGTACATTCATGCTTTTACCTCATTTCAGTAGAACTGGGCGGGGTCCCCTGTGGGCCAGCCTCAAGCTCCTGGATGGCCTTCATCCATATTCTTTTCTTCTTTGCTTTCCCTACAGTCTTTCTAATGCTTTTCCTCATGTGCCCCTTTGAAGCTGGTCTCCATGCTGATTCTGTTTTTCCATGTGAATCTCTGCAGTTTGAAAGGTGGGCATGGATGTAACCTTCAGCCTTTCCTGACTGGGCATGCCTCATGTTTCTTCCATTTATTCATCAAAGATTTCCTAGGAGACCTGATAGTTTTGCTTAGAGCCTTCATAGCCCTTCCTTCCCATCAGATTACCAAAATCTCATCTGTGCTGGTTTCTTCTCTCTCCCTTCTGTCTTTTGTTCCCTTAAACAACAGACATCCATTGGACCCATATTAAATGCCAAAATTGGGGTACTTAATATAGTTCCAACGGATGCTTGGAAATGCCACCCTCCTCACACTTCTTCAGCCACAAATGTTTGGAGGTCTGAGCCACACTCTCTTTTCTCTGGGCAACCTCCCAATGTACCTTGAAGACTCACCTGTTAACCCACAAAGTAAGAACTTTCACATAGGCAAACAGAGCCAAAGAGGTTCCTTCTATGGCCTAACTTGAGACCAGCAGCGTTCATCAGGGGTGGATGAATGGCTGGTCTCCTGCTTTGCTCCTGGGCTGCTTAGTCATGGAGTCTTTTCTGGAAGAGGATCTGCTGAGGCCAATTTCCCAGCTGTGGAGGGGACCGCAGAGCATGTGAGTGTAATGCAATATTAATAGTGCATCTGCATGATATAGGTTTCTGTCACTCTCTATACTAACAAACATCGCTTAGCCCAGGGTAATGATGGGTGTTTATTCCCAGTCACTTAGCTCAGCATAATGGACTTGCACATGAAATATGGAAAATGGGCTCCTTTGTCTGGGAGGCACAGGCCCTTCCTGGAGCCACAGTAGCAGCTCCTGCTGAGGAAGAGTAAGCCATTCTAGCTTCTCCTCTAGCAGAATTCCCGGGTGGATGGGTCGAATGGCAAGAAGGGGATCTGGTTCCAGGGCTGTTCTGAGAGCTCCCTGGGGTGTGCAGCCGAGGAGGGGAAGTTGGCCTACTGGGGGCTAGAGCTTATGGCTGATGTTGGAGGCCACACTGGTGAGATGTGACATGGCAGAGCATGAGGCAAATGTGCAGCTACAGGGTTCTGATGGGTCCCTGCTGGTTGGTTCTTGACAGCCACCCTTGGGGAACCACAGAAAGGCCATGGTAGCGTTTATCTTTCAGTCTTTGTCACTGGCTGGGCATCTGTATATCCTGATTATCAGGTAGGTCTCCCTTTTTGCCCCTTCTTCCCTTCATTTCTTTCTTTCTCTCTTCCTTCTTTCGTTCCTTCATTGCTTTCCTCCCTCCCTCCCTCCCTCCCTCCC
>PVHP010001735.1:0-65310 GCA_004024765.1 Zapus hudsonius | reverse complement strand
GTGAGTTCCAGCAATTTTCCAGTGTCCAATCCCCATAGGACTTGAATTACAGCCAAGCATGGCAATGTCCAGCAGTTTATATGGGTGCTGGGGAATTGAATTTAGAGTAAATCAGGCCCTCTCAAGCCACAAGTATTTTTACCTGCTGCACTATACTCCTTGTGCCTGAGTATTTCATAAAACACATTTTTCTTCTTTTCTTGCACGTGTCTGTGTGTATGAGTGTGTTCATTATGCACACTGTGTGTGTGTGCGCTCGTGTGTACATATGCATGGGTTTGCTTATGTCTGGAGGCCCAAAGTCGACATTGGATGTCTTCCTCAATTACTCTTCACATTATTTTGGAGATAGGTTCTCAACTGAACCCCAAGGTCACCAATTTGCTAGACAAACAACCTCCTCAGTGCTCGGATTTCAAACAAGCCTCTGTCCTCAGCATATCTCATAGGTTCTGGGCACCTGAGCTCAGTTCTCTGTGCTTACACAGCAAGTGTTTTACTGATGAAGCTGTCTCCCCAGGCCCTCATGGAACATTTTAAATGATCATAAGTTAGGATTGTCCCTCAATGATTTTTCTGTCATCTTATTTTCAGATCTCTGAGAACCCTGTGATGCTAGGTTTGGTAAGCCTAAGGTCTCTGAATAGTTTTCTTTCTTTCTAGAAAGATCTGTAGAATACCAGGATGGCATACCTTAGGAGTTCAGAGTTCGAGAGTCCTGGGAACACTCAAGTTCAAGCTCAAATATACTTGTACACTTGTTCTGAGAGTCTCATTTCCTAGAGATTAACTCCAGAGTATTCCAAATATTGCACAACCCAATAATAACATTTTGCCATTTTACTCCTAACTCAGGAACACAAGATCAAATAAAGCCATTTCCCCTGAATAATCTGAAAGTGCTAGCCATTCTTGATCATACTCTTCTGAGCTGTCCATCTTCCTGAGCCAAGGCAGCCTGCCTTCTATTGATCAATGTGACCTTGCCTGTTCCATGCTTCATTGCCAAAATCACATACTCAAAGTTAGAAGCTGCATGCAGTCATGCTAATTAAGTAATTAGGTATAATTATGCTCACTGTAAATACACAGTAATTGGCTAAAAAATAGTACTTGGGGAGAAGGATGTACTTCATGGTCGAAGGTGAGGAATGACATGGCCCCCTGCCTCCCTGGAGTAGTGTCATTTGTGCAACATGAGCGAGCTCACAGGGAGTAGCACCCAGCAGGAAAAAGTGAGGAGTCTCTGAAGTGGGTCCTTTGTGCCCCGTCCAGAGCCCTAGAAGCAGAAGGACTCCTTGTCTTGCTGACACATGTTGGCCTCTTGGACTTGTCTGCAGGGAGTGGAGAGATTCACTCCCCTCCGATGCTCAAGCTTTCCCAGAGATAAGTTTGTTAGTTCCTTAGCTGGTGTCAGGCATTCAACCTGTGTTGAGAGTTTCAAGGGTGAGTATTCTGAACCATGTGAGACACATACAAGCATCAACTAGGAATTGAAAGATGGGCTTTATTTAGATCTGGGCTGAAGGAGGTTGCTTTAACATGACTGATGCCTTTCCTAACTCTTGAACTTGGATGTACAGCAATGTTGTCCATCTAGTTGCAGGGAAGGTCATGATCTGCCTCACCTTTTGCAAGTCAGAGAGTTTAGAAGCCTCCCCCCAGGAAGACCAACTACATAGGGCTACATCCTCTCTAGGAATGTGCTGGTAGATGACAATCTCTGTCCATAAAACCCTTTTGATAAGTCCCTTGCTTCTCTCAGGGATGACCAGAGATACAAGCTGCAGGAACAATGCTTGGGATGGTCTCCTGTGTTTCTAAGGAGGCCAGAGTTTAAAAAGCAAAACAAGCCAAAGACATTCCGCCCAGCTTTGAAGACAGTGGGGGCTGCTGTCATTAGTGCCGGTCCCTGGTAGGGTTTTCTTCCCAGAAGCCCTTGTCCAAGAGAAAAGGATCATCTTTCTGTCATTGCTGTTTCCTGTGAATGGACACATGAGTCATCAGGATGGGAGGAGGGGAATATGGGAGGATGGGAGACGTGCCAAACAGGCCCGGAGGTTCTTATTCTCCTGGCACTCGGTTTCTGATGCTCAGTAACTAGGAGCCAAGGCTCTACCCACCCTTTGGCTACAAAGTCAGAAGTCCAGCTGCCCTCGCCTCCTCCCCAGCTGCCTTTAGTTCAGTGTTTCCCAAAACTGTGCAGAGAGGGATGCTAATAGGCATTCCCTCCCTCATCTCCCCCAACAAATTCCATGGTCAAATAAATTAGGGAATACTTATTACATAATTTCTTCCTGTGGGATTCTGTGAGTCCTGAGTACTGAAATCATTGCAACTTTCCAAGGAGGACTTTGGCCGGGTGGCTTGGTGCACACCTGTAATCCCAGTACTCAGGAGGCTGGGGCAAGAGGAGAGTTCAAGGACGGCTTGGGGTCTGCGTTAAGATCCAGTCTCAAAAAATAAAAAAGATAAAAAGGACCCTTGGGTCTGCAGAATTCCCAAGCCTATCACACCACAGAGCCTCATGTTGAGGTTTGTCTGTTATTGTCTCTGTACAATGGATCCCATCGTGGCAGTGCTGGCGCTCAGGGTCCTGCTGTGGCCTCCCAGCAGATGTGGTAGCTCACTCTGATGATGCCCACATGGGTCTGCCTCTTTTGGCACGAGCACTATCACATTTCTTCTTGAACCTCTAGGAGAACTAGGAACTGGCTGCATTCCACTGGCATAGCCTGGTTTGGGCATGACATTCTTCAGGATTTCTGGCAGAGAATCACATGCCGCTCATTTGCACGGATCATGAGTCTTTACCCATTGTTCTGTGCCTCCGTGCTCCTGCAGGTGCTTCTAACATTCGCTAGCTGCTCCACACACGATGCAGAGATGCTGCTCATGGCCAAATTTTCACTGTATTGTTCATTTAGGACATTTAGAATCTCAATGGGCTTCCCCTAAAGGGAAGTGCATAGTCCAAGGTTCAAGTGCCTTCTCAATACCGTTGTCTCCAGAACATCTTTATTTCCAGAAGGGAATATAATGCCCTAGGGACGGAATGGCCAGGGCAGGATTTAATAGCTGAGAAAGTGAACTACATGTGACCATAGTGGGTCATGATTCATCAGAACAGAAAGTCACATGACTGTCGGTGGGTCTAGACTCTGCTTCCAGCCTGCCTAGTCAACCACTGTTCGCCTGGAGGAAGTCAAGACATCTGCCCTCCTTAGAGCCCAGGTCAGAAAAGGCAGCCACAATGGCCAGTACTTTTGTGTTGAACCTCTATGAAAATTTGAAAATACTCTGCTAATCTTGTCTAAGCAGAACATATGTTCTTATCCTTGTTTACAACTAACATGATGATTTTTGATATGACATGTTCGGGAAGGACACCGTGTTGGTGATCCTCCCAAAATGTTATGTTTTCAAAGCTTGGAGATATTTCTGAAAAGATAAGAATTCTTCCCCTCTAGCTACTGCATTCCTGCAATGTTAAGAAACAACGTTTTATCACCCAAATTCTCAGCCGCAGAGTCGCTCTTGGGAGTCGGGACTGACTGTGTTGGGTGTCAGGAAGTGACTGATGCAGATGAGCACAGGGGCTCCAGCCAATTTCCTGGTGGGTTAATGACACTGGAAAACTGGGTGCAACTGGAGGATGTGGGAGAGACTTGTGGGAGGAATTCTTGTCTTTTTTTTAAATCTTTTTTTCCTCTTCCCCCTTGTCAGCAAACCTTATTTTCCGGAGGATCATGTCCCCACTCACCTGCTCATGCGCAGTACACAGGCCTAGCACACCTGTGCCCATAGAGTCAAGGTTCACTGTCTATCACTGGTGTCTTCACATGCAAAGGTACACAGGCCGAGCCTTGTTCGTATCTGTGCATGTTGTGCACATTTGATAATATAGTCAAGATCCTTTTGTCTCAGAGTAATAGATAATCCTGACTCAGTGGGCTGAAATAAGAAGGCAGTTGATAGGCAGCTCGCTCAATTAGACAACTAGGGAGGGTTCCTGATGAGGTAAACTTGAACTGTAGCCCTGCTTTCTTATGAGTCTCTTGCTTTCCCACCAGGTTTAGCTGACTCACCCCATGGTTACAGAAACATTGTAGAAGCTCCAGGCATTGCAAAGGCTCACAAAGACCTGGTGTGGCATCAAGTTCTCTCTCTCTCTCTCTCTCTCTCTCTCTCTCTCTCTCTCTCTCTCTCTCTCTCTGTTCTTTGTGGCTGAGTAAAATTGAACCACTAGCAGTTTCTCCCTCCTATCTCATTGGGTAAAATTATGTCACATGTTTATTCCAAAACCAGTCACTCCTAAAAGGAATGGAGTCAATTACAGACACTTTTGGATCCTCAAGCATCTCTCATGGGGCTGAGGACGGAAGTTGATTTCCCTAAGGTATAAGCTTGTGTGGAGGGAAGAGAATACTTCCACTGAACCTGACTTCTAGCAAGAAAGGTACCGTGGCCATTAGAAAGGATACTGGCTGCTACCCCAATTCTCCTCAGTGAGTGAAAACACATGCTCACTTGTCTTTCAGCCTTGCAAATACTGTCTCCTTAGTTCTTGGAGTAAGCAGGAGTCTCTTATGGTGCAGGAGGTAGAGGAATCCCATGTCAAATCCACTCCATGTAGCTCTCCTCTTAGGCAGAACATGCTGATCAGATGTGGCTGTAATCCTCTGTTCTGATCTTTCGAGGTACTGATTTTCAGGATCAGTTAGTGATGCCCTTGGAGCAGCTGTGTTGTCCTTTGGGTGCTGTTTCTGGAGAGTAGGTGGGAGCAAGGCGGGTGGTGAAGAGTGGGTCAGAGGAGAAGCAACAAAGAGTGAGGAAATAAACTCACCTGAAGAGCTGGCTTGAAGTGTAATAAGATCTCTCACAGAGCTTTCTGCATGTTTGCCTCTGCTAGTTTAAACACAATCAAATAAACCATTTAATCCTCATGAAGTCCTCTGAGGCAGTAACCCTCATTGACTATGATGAGGGAACTGTGGTATGGGGCATGGTTCCGTCAGGCATGCTGTAGCCCCACAAGTAGGACATGAAAGCGCTGTGATGCTCAGAGCTCACTGCTGTCTCTGACTTTGGTCTTTCCTTCTTTGTTAAATCAGCCTGTGCTAAGTATTGTGACCCCTGCCTTGCCAATGACAGATTCATTAGGGACTCAGAGAAACTGAAGGGCTAGTTCAAGGACACTCGATGACCAGAGCCAGAGCCAGAGCTCAGTCCCAGGAAGTTCAATCCCACCTCTCCCTCTGGCCTGGGTCTGGTGGCTGCTCTCTAATTTACTTTCATCTCAACTTTGGGAGGCTGAGGATGCTCATTGAGAACGTCAGAGAGTTTCTATCATGAGTCACATGCATCCACCAGGGAGAAGTAGAAGAAGGTTCCTTTTTACCAATTCTGGCCTCTTGTGGAGCCAGAACCTACTTACTCCCAGTACGGGATGCCTAGGAGGGAGGCTGCCCTCCTGGAAACCGGGTCCAGGTTAAGGTGGAGGATGGCTGAGATACAGGGCTATGGTAGAAGGCCAAGTTGAAGAGCCTCTGGAGCCATCTTCTCCTCATCAGCGGAGTCTCCTGTTTTTTCACTTCCTGGTGGTTGTGCAGCTTAATTTGTCACCCAGAATGTGGCAGGACCTCTCCCCAGGCCCTGAGCTAGGTGCTGTCACTAGCCCTGGAATGCTGGTGCTGCTGAGTCGGGAGGTCTTGATGCCTCTAACAATGAAGAAGTGTTGGACTAAACTCCTAATGGCTCATTGATTGGTTGAATTATGCTCAGTGTAATTCTGAAAATAGATTTTAAATATGTGCTTGGGGATTTGTGGGGATTTGTTACTGAGGAGTGTTAACTCAGTCGTGGCTGAATTGACAAGGCCTTCTATGCTGAGAGCTTGCGCCTGCATCAGGATGTTCACCTTGGTGAGACACCTCCCCAAAACTCAGACAAGGTGTCATGGTGGGCTTGCGTGGTCAGGTGTGGGATGACCAGCTTC
Organism: Zapus hudsonius; assembly: GCA_004024765.1. Classification (NCBI taxonomy): domain Eukaryota; kingdom Metazoa; phylum Chordata; class Mammalia; order Rodentia; family Dipodidae; genus Zapus; species Zapus hudsonius. The sequence continues at coordinate 59,312 of PVHP010001735.1, read as the reverse complement.
CCTTCAGACACACCCCTCCGCAGAGGGCTTGAGGTCAACTTGGTTGGTCTAACCACTGTAAATTCCTGTTTTTTTTTTAAATGCAGATGAAAACACCACAGATTGTAGATTTTTCCTGTCCCTTTCCTCATTCTAAGATTTCATCATTCCTGGAGTTGTCACACTCTTAGGAAGAAACTAAGGGAAACCTTCCTGTTTACTTAGCTTACCAGTCTCTTGGCATGTATTTGAGCACCACCCCACCAATCAGCAACCTGGGATCCCAGGCTTTCATAGGAGAGAGTCCACATGAAGGGCTCCTGATCTAGAGATGGACTTTAGTGCTTTCCTTTCTTTCAGTGATAATTTGGAGACAATAGAGCTTGGGGAGATGGTAAAGTGCTTTGTGTGCGGTGATGAAGACCTGAGTTCTAATCCTAACACCATGTGAAAGTTAGACGTGACAAGGTGCTTCTGTAATCAGTGTTGGGGAGGCAGAAATAAAAGGAGCCAGAGGCAAGCTGGCTGGCTAGTGTAGCCAGATCTGTGACCTCTAACTTCAGTGAGAGATAGTGTCTAAAAAAAAAAGTGAGGAGTGATCAAGGCAGCCACCTAATGTGTTTTCTGGCTTACACACACACACACACACACACACACACACACACACACACACACACATACACACACACACACACCACATAAAAAACACAAGCCAAAAAGGTTTTTGGAGATGATGGACAATCAAATGGGAAGCCTTCTCTGAGGGAGCAGCCATCAACACATCTCATACAGAAGCCTCCCAACAGGCCTACCTCCCCCCACCATCTATTCTCCCTCCACTCTTCCAACAGAGCTAAAATGCCTTCCACTTTTGACACAGGTTGGATCAGAAACAAATGGAGGATTCGATGCTGTAGGTGAGCTTTCGTGAGGAAAAGGGGAAATAGAGTGATACTATTTTTCTAAGGGAATATTGGTCAGCATTCGTTTGCTCCCTCCCCTCCCCCATCTTCCTTTCTTCTGTTTTAACTTCTGTCTGAGACCATCTCCCTCTTCCCTGAGGTAATTTATACTGAGCTAATCATTAGGAAAAAAAATGCAGCATTCTCCAAGAAGAGAGGAAGTAAAACAAAACCTGGAAGAAAAGCAAAAAAAAAAAAATGACATTCTGCTCTAATAAAGAAATTACTGACGTTCTGCATTATGAACTGTATTAATTTTTAATGCCGAGAAAGGAGTTGATTTATAATGCATCCTTCCCGGCTGCAGAGCCTGTCCCCAGCTAATAAATAAATGACAGGTCTCTAGTATTAAAAGTATCCTTCATTTTACATTGTTGGTGAGTGAGAGGCAGTGAAGGCCAGGCCCCTGGGAGGGGGCGTGCCCTGCTGCGCCCAGCTGGAGATGGGCCTCATTGGCGCTCATTCCTTCCTCTAGGTCTCAGCCAAGTGACCCAGATAGCTCCCAGTTATGTGGTCCAGGAGAGAGTTTATAGAAAGAATAGATCACCTTGCAAATTTGACTTCCTGGGCTTTAAGGAAACTCATTAGTTTCCTTATCTCATGTGGCTGGGATGACTTATAGTAACTCATCCTTTTGCTCACGGTGATGTGTGATTCACAACTCTGGTTTGTCTTTCTAGGGCTCTTAACAAACAGACAGACAAACAGCACATAATGGGATATATACTCACTATGAATATTTTGCTGGAATCACAAAACTAGAAAGAAGAAAATCAGAACTACTCCAGATGCGCGGCTCTGTGATGAATGCTGTGAACTTTTTGGCGTGTTACCTTCTGGTCTTTTTTCTTTGCAGAGATACATGTGCAAGCAGATCACACAAATGGCCACATATGTACCAGCATGCATATGTATCATATGCAAAAACGAGAAATATTCTGGATACAGTTTTATAATCTAAATGTGTCATTTAATAAGATACTGGAGATCTGTATTTAGTATCATTTAAAATGATGCAGCTGCTTTCCGTGGTCATGTACGTGGGGCTGGGTGGTGTTCCACTCGATGCCATTGTGCGGATGGTGGTGGGTCAGACAAGATACATCCTTTTGTTCTCTATGACAGTACCCACTGCAAAGTGAGCACAGTGTGAGAAAACTGAGACAAAACATGGCTTTTCACAGAGCTTCTAATTACAGAGCAACTGCTACGCTGAAGTCCGAGCGGTGAGATCGAGAGATCAACAGGAGAATTCAATAGACAGAGTCCACACTCCATCTGGGGAGACCGGCCATGACTAGTTCTTCAAGACACTGCATAAAGGGACGTGTGTCACAGTGTCACAGAGACCCTCAACCGAAGGGCAGGTGTGCTTAGAGAGCAGTGACTTGTTCAGATTAGAGAAGAGGCTCTGGTGAGGGTGTTGAAACTAAAATGTTAAGGAGGATTTGAAAGCACAGAGTCACAAAGGAGGGTCCTCCCAGACCCCTGTAGTAGTATCTGGGGGCAGAACCGATGGGGTATCAGAATTTTAGAGGGGCAGGCTTCCAGTTTCATGGTGACTCCAGAAAAACCTCTGGGCAGATGGACCCTGTTGATGTTGAACAACATCTATGGTCTTTACAGGTTTGGGTCAAATAGTTAATGCCATGGTTTTACCACTTGTGACTATTATCAAGGACTCAAAAGTAGGTGATGACTGAAGTAAAGAAACCGTTGACACTGTAGTAAGATGGGTGGTGGCATCTACTGTCATCCCAGCATGCAGAAGGCTGAGTCAAGGGAACCAGGCTTCAAGGCCGGCCTGGGCTACACAGTGAGACCCTCTCTTAAAAAAGAAAACACGTCATTCAGAGAAAAAGTGTGAGTGGACAAGGCAGACTCTTGCTGCAGAAAGAGAAAGCACGGATACCAGTAAATACACCTTTCAGTCCACGTACAGTGCGGAAGATGAGAGATTTAGGAATCACTGCCAGACGGTTTGACTCATTCTAATTTACTTATATTGTCTTCAAAAGCTGATAGAAATGGAAGTTTACTTAGATTTTGAGCCTAGCATTTCTAACCTTCTACATAGACATTTATTCCTTGATTTGTTGTATATAGTTCTAAACATAGATCAGTGCCAAAGCTTTCAAAAGAAAAAACAAACTTTCTGAGCTTGTAAGGAAAAGTCTCAGCAACCATGATTCCTCAAAGAGTCTTCGATGTTGCATAAGAGATAAGAAAAGCCAGATCTCAAAAGCATTTATTCCCATGGCATTCAAAGAGCCTGTATTTTTGCCATGTTGAAAGATCACAAACCAAGATCAAGTCCTAACTGGTCATTTCCATCTGCAAAGTAATTAATCCACACTTAGTGCCTGTGTGTGTGTGTGTGTGTGTGTGTGTGTGTGTGTGTGTGTGTGGAGGCCAGAGGTCATCCTCAGGTGTTATTCCTCAAGTACTCTCCCCTTTTCAGAGACAGTATTACTAATTCTCTTTGTTTCTCTTTCTCCATCCTCCTCTCTCTCTCTGGGTGCTTTTATTTTCTTGGCATCTTACTCAAAGAATTGAAGAATGATACACACACACACACACACACACACACACACACACAAACAAATAGTTACACATCCAGACACTTTATTAAGAGTGAAGCAATAGTAATGGTTTGCGTATACCACCAAGGGAACTGCAGGCCACTCCAGTGGACAGCACTCAAGGTCCCCAGGGAGTGTTCTGGGGCTTTTCATTGGATTTTTTAGGGGAGGATGGGCCAGTGGCTAGGGCAAAGTTTGGATGATCCTCCAGTTTGATTGACAGGTTTGGATTACATAATGTTTTCTCTATTGTGAATGTTCTCTCCCATGATGCATCTGATTTTACTCACCCTGGTTATCCATAGGCCCAAGATGATAAATAAGGGTTTCTCCCCAAAAGTTCACCTTACCATGCATGCATCCAAAACCAGTTTAGGCTGGATGGCCCTCTGCTGTTTCAATCCTGGATCGATCTAAGAATATATTTCATCATAAATAATGGTTGCTAAGGATAAGAGAAAACAAATTCATTGTTTGAAGTGGGATATGCAGGCAACTGGGTGGAGGTGGAGGGAGTTCCAGGTTACCAACAAGTTGTAGGTGCAAATTATAGGAGAAGGCCAAGTTTACTGCTCAAGCCAAGTAGTGTCCCTGGTGGCTAAATTATTCCTTATGTTTGACTGCCTCAATAGGGTCTCTCACTGACCTACAGCTTCCCAAGTAGGTTACAATGATCGGCTAGTGAACCTCAGTGATCTACCCATCCGTCTCTCCAGCTCTGGCATTATAAGCACGTGCCATCATGTCCAGATTTGTATTTTCAGACTTAGGTTCTGGGGCTTGAACTCAAGTCCTCAAGCTTTCAAGGCAAACACATTTTTGACTGAGCTGTCTCTCAGCTCCTCACTTGTGTTTGTTTGCATTCAATTCTTGGACCCAGAATTCTTCTAGCTATTGGTCTTGGCTGAACTTAGAGGTTTTCTTTGATGCTCTTTCATTCTCTTTCACTAAACTTCCTTGTGCAACATAGATGGTTTTTCATCTCAAAAAGACCCAAGAGATAGGGAGAGACATATATTTTCATCTAATAGATGATGAAATGGGGGCCAGGCACATGGTTTAATGACATTAAGCCACATCCATGTTTGGAAGAAGGGACAGGACTAGGAGTGATGGCTCTTGTCTCCTGGTGTTTCTCACTTCTTTTGTACCTGTATGTGGAAATGCAATCTTTTCATTTCCCCAAAAAGAAGTTGATTTTGTCTGGGCCATTTAATAAGGAACATCTGACAAAAGTGAACTGTCTGGCTCAGGTGCAGTAATTGCTGCAGAAATTGGTTTTAGAGTCTTTGGGGAATTTTGCAGTTGAACCTATCAAGTACAGTTTGTTCCAACACTTCTGCAAATTTTAAGAACCTCAAATAACTGTTTCTGTTTGAAGCTGTTCTTGCTTGTTTTAGTAAGCCTTCAAGGGGCCCTATCTTTCTGCCCCACAAGGATCCTGAGGAGACAAAGTGTTACTATCTTACTGTTTCCCCTGGCTTCTTGATGTCAGGCATGCTGTGGGAGTCTTTGAAGGTGATTTCAAATGTGTTTATAACTGATGGATCTTTGAGTAGTGTCTGATTTCTTAATGGCATTAAAAAGGGAGCAAACTTGTAGCTAAGCATCTATTTGATCCCCATGCATCTTTCCTGTTATTTACTGCTGTCAGATCACAAAGAAAATTCATTTCTACTCCTCAACTTCTATATGAGCTCACAGTCAACAAATAGCACACTGGGACTCTTCTTGAATTCCACTGTTTCTGCAGAAAATTGCTTCATGGAGCAAGACTAAAGTGTAGCTTCTTATTGTTGGGTTCTTCATCCACCAGCCCTGATGGATGGTCTACTCTGTGCAGAGCCTGTGTTAGGATGGGAACCAGGTTCTCATTCCACTCTTGTGCAGCCTAATTACACTTTGATCCAAAGAAAGACACTGTGAGTCACCTTAAACTCTCTCTCCAGTGTGTTCTTTAGGCTAACCAATGGGGAATTCCCAAAGACTATAAGGGCAATGCTTCTTAAAGCCTCGTCCTGGCCCAGAACCATCATCAGCACCTGGAAATTTGGGAGAAATGCAGAGTCTTAGAATTCACTCCAAACCCCTGAATATGAAACTCGGGGCCATGGGCTCAGAGATGTATGTTTTAAAAAAAACCCAGGGAATTCTGCTATACATCAGTGTAGAAAATACCTTTGTGAGCTATTATCACTACCTTTAAAAAATAGCGCCCTTGATCTAAAATATGTAATGACCGTAAAAGGTGGTTCAGTACAGTTATTGATAATAAATTTTAAAAATGATTTTTCTAGTGAGCATTTCCTGAGCAGCTAAGTTCTAGACCTTTCTAGTGTGTGTTGGGAGCAAAAGCAAGTTAGCTTGATGTGGCTGTTTGAATATATGTAGTTTTAAACATTTTTGTGACAATAATATAAACCAAAGACTCTTATTCTCCTCACCTCCTATCTTCACCTCACCTGTGATCTCTAGGCTGGTCAGGGTCTTGTGAGAGGGAGAAACAGTGTGTAGGCTTAAGATAACCTGTTTCACTTATGTCAGAACTGGAGTCTTCTAGTGAGCCATCACAGTGTCTTCATAGGAAGATCCTAATGAATTGTCCTTGGGGTTTGTGGCTGGTGGAGAGGTGGCAGGGTGAGGCTGGGCTCTGTGAGCTTGAATGTTGGAGACTGAGTTTGGGACTAATGGGGCACCTGCATCAATGGGTCTACATGAAGGAACCATGGGGGCTTGATCAGCTGGTTTCATCAAGGACACAGTCACTAACTTCTGGCTCTTGGTGTTCCTAATCACTACTAGCCTTGGTTACACTAAAGGAGGAATCACACCCATCAGGAGAACACTTCTGCTTCTCAGATCATCCTGGGGGTGCGTTATTTATAAATCAAACTGTAATGACAGAGCTGGGGATTAGAATTTAGAGAGTATCTAGCTACTTCCAAAGCACCTCAGAACTTAAGGAGTACCCAAATTCTTGTCTATAAAATTAAAGAATTAAAAATTATAGACCACCAGAGGATAAGGTATAGTGGGAGACTTTATTTAAAGGAAAATGAGAAGTTACAGGGATCTCCAGCCACCAGTGTAGAGAGAACATGTGGGAGATATTTTAGCAAAATCTGTGCTGTTCAGCCAAACAAGCAGAAGAAGGAAAGATCATGAGAATGAAAGGTTTATGTGGGAAAGAAATCCAGCCCCTCACCACAGCATAGGCTGTGGTGAGAAGCCCTTACCCAACATCCTTCTGTTAGGCCATGTGAGGGAAGAAGAGACAGAATTATCTGTTCAGTGAGTGTTCCCTGCCCCAGGTGAGCAGAGAGACAGCTGGTTGGTCCATACCTGACCAATCAGTTTTAGCGCCTAGGTTTGAACTCTACCTAGAAACACCTCCCACTCAAGGAACTTGCCTGAAGGAGTTAACTGTCATAACTTTTCCCCTTCATAGAGCAGTGTGTAGTGGAAAATGTCTCCACACAAGGAGCCAGTACTACCTCATGCTGACCAGGTTCAGTGGCTGGCTGTGGTACAAGCTGCTGGCTAGGAGTGCCTTCAATGACAGCTTCTCAGTGGTGACCAACAGCTATGATCCCCATCCGGAAGCTTCACCTCATTGTCAAGGTCAAAGGTGTGATTTTTTTTGGTCAGAAAATATCACATTTGTGAAAATTTAATTATGATTTCCAAGTGCTCTGCAAATACATGAATACAGCAAATATTCCTTAATATATTGAATTTAGATCTATCTAACCTCTTCCTGTTGAATATGAAATATGTGTATTTTGTAATTCTTTCATAGACTTGTGAATAGAACCACATTTTAATAGTTTCTCAGCTAAGCCGTTTCAAATCCTCTCTGTTATGATTTCAAAGCAAGCTGGAGACTGCGCTTTCTGGTGGTGAATGCTGATTGATGAATAGACATTACAGGCATTAAAAGGCACGAGGCAGAGCAGGTGGAGGGGAGGGGACAGTGTTAGCAAAGGTGCAAGGTGCATTTTGGGGAGACTTGGAAGATCTGGGTGAGTGGGAATAAGGTTCATGGACATGGCCTGCTTGCATGTCTAGCCATCCAAACCATTTGTAGTCAAAGCTGAAGAACACTAAACACTAAAGCCACGAGATGGGGGGGGGGAAGGAAGGAAGGAAAGAAGGAAAAAAGGAAGGAAAGAAGAAAGGAAGGAAGGAGGAATGAAGGAAGAATATTTTTGTCAAAAGCGAGGGAGAGCTTTTTCCTCCAAGAATGCTGTAAAGGTAACCATGTTGTGAAATGACAAGACCTGTTGGAAAGCTGTAAGTCAGGTCCAGGTAGCTGCTATTAACCCACAGAGGGGATCAGGTGAGTTACACTGACAGATCTGTGTGAAGTGCAATTAGACCTGCTGGCTTTTCAGGTTATTTCCAGTGTGACAATTCTCTGATGTTTTGTGTGTATGTGTGTGGGTGTAAATTCCATAGCATAGGAGATAAAAATACATTTTGCTCTTACATTTTTGAGTTCTGTTATTGGGTTTTAGGTGGACAAAAATATAATGTGTGCTTTTAGAAGTAAAACATTTATTCAAATGGCTTAATCTATTACATGTAGGGAGAAAATCTGTTAGTAATATATGAATATCATCCACATATTATTCATCGTTTACAGAAACACATATAATTTTTTTTCATCCTTATCTTTTTCCTTCAAGGAAAAACACTTTAAAAGCCTGGAGAAAGAACTAGCGATTTATTTTACACATTCTTTCTCTTCTCTTTCACCAGAATATTCATGTCTTAAATGGCTGTTGTTATTCTTTTCATATTGGGCCTCCTTAGGTAGCTCAGGCTGGCCTTGAACTCATCAACTTCTTCTCTCAGCCTCTCAAGTACTGGGATTACAAGTGTATACTACACTATTCCAAGTCATTATGGATGTGGTGGTTTGAGCCTTGAGAACAGAATGAGAAAGTGTAGAGACACAGTTTTCTAAACCAGAGCCGTGAGCTGGGGCCGCATATCAAGAGAGAGTGTGGAGAAATAAAGGAGCTGTTGTAAATGGCTACCATATCCAAAGAAAGTTGGACAGTTTGCCAAGGAGAAGGGTGGTGCAGCTGAGGTAGTAGGTGTGGGAAGGAGCTGGGGCCTGGACAGCTGGATCCCAGGGATCAGGAGAGGCCTGATCAAGAACACCAGGTCCATCAAAAAGCAGAAGAAAAGGCCAAAAGGGCCACATAGCCTTTGCCTCTTAGTGTTGAAGATCATTTGGATCTAAGGTCCTGTGTCTGATCATTTGGGAGAGTTCCTCTATTTTCTATATCCTGTACTTTGGCATGGATAGCTTGGGGAATCTGAGGACAAAGCAGTGCCAGTATTGTTTGGCTTGTTCTTTCCCAGCTTCATCCCAGGAGGCTGTTGGAACAGGAGCAGAGCTGTTGAATATAACACTGGGATCTGGGGAGATGGCTCAGTCGATAAGGTGCTGTTGTAGTCAGCCACACACTGCTGGGATGAATCTCCAAACCAGGCAGAGTTTATGGGAGGAAAGGATTTATTGAAGCTACAGATCCAGGGGAAGTTCCATAACAGTGAAAGAGGCTGCCTCCCTTTCATGGTCCAAGCTGAGAGAGAAACCCATCACCAACACGACACACCCAAGCAAAACAGGAAAGGGGGACAGAGAGAAGATTTTCTCCCCCTTTATATAGCCTTAGGGTGGGATCTTGCAACCCTTTCCTATATTTAATGGATTCCTGAATCTCTGGAATTTCCCTCCTTCACTGCCCACACAGGAAGGGATGTTCATTTCTAGCTCTCTTCAGCTTCCTTACATCCTGCCCCTTACTGAGAGGCAGCCTTCCTGCAAACACCCTCAGAGACCCACCCAAGGTAATTAAAAAGATCAAGTTGACAACAAAGTCATGACAGGCACTTACTGCACAAGCATGAGGATCTGACTCTCATCCCTAGAACACATGTAAAAAATGGTCAGGCATGGCAGCATTCACTTTGGAGGTAAAGGCAGGCAGATCTATGGGTGACCTCCAGACAAAGAGCTCTCTCTCTCTCTCTCTCTCTCTCTCTCTCTCTCTCTCTCTCTCTCTTTCTCTCTCTCTCTCTCTTTCTTTCTCTCTCTCAAAAAGCAACAAAAATGGTGGATGATGGTCTTGAGGATTGATACCTGAAGTTGTCCACTGGCCTCTGAACACACACACACCTGAACACATGTGCACCCACCCACACATAAAGAATAATGATAAAAGTCCTCAAAACCACAGTGACGTGGTGCGTGGCAGGTGACTAACAGAAATCTGGGCTTTGCTCGAACACCAGCTGGGAGTTCCTAAGGGAGTCATTTCACTTCTCAGTACATCTTATCTTACTAGGTTATCTGAAGGTAGAGGTTGTAAACCAGCAGCCCCAGGTCCACTTGTAGCCCACAGTGGTATGTTGATATATGCAAAGCATGTCATTAAAAAAAGGTTGCTAACAAGTAAAATTTAGGAAAGTTCACATAGAAGCTTTGCATGTCCAATTTTTCTTGAAACAGAAATTGCTGGATTGCATTTCAGCATGACAACATCAGTTAGAACCTGGGGCCCCAGATCTCCCTAGACAGAGTTGTGCTTTTTCCCTTTGCTAAGTCCTCTTCACAAATCATTGTGCCCACTCATTTGCTTTACTTACCTCATGAATGAAGAAGCCCAGTCCTATGGGCATGGCTTTGTGCCCATGCGGGTGTGTAACTCTTTCCTTTAAATAACACAGTAAAGGCAGAGCGTGTCGTCTCCATACTGGCATAGTTCCATTAAATGAACGTTAACTTATGCTTTCAACATTCTTATCTTTATGGTCATCATCAGAATGATCCTGAAATGTTTAACCAAGTGGAGAATTAAAGTCCTTGAATATGTCCCTGCAGGCTGATCCTTCCCCCAGACCTCTGTAGCTAGTGTCTTTAACAAGTGTGCAATGGGCATTTTCTTCCCACTTAGCAAACCTCTTCTGTATTGAGAGAGGAAGATGGAAAACAAAGAAGTCCATCCTTCTTCAGCTGAGAGTGGACATCCCTCTCCTTCAGTCTCATTTTCTTTCTTTCCTGGGCCCAAGAGAGGGCTGATCTGTGAAGTCTGGGACATCTGAGCTGCTGCTAATGGAAAAAGAACCTTCTAGAAGGCATAATGATGGGGGTGATGCCCGTGGAGGTGGGTCTTGTCATTCCATTTCCCAGTCGTTGTCAAGATAATATTTCAGTAACTGATAGGACTTTATGAATAATGGAGCAAGGATCAAAGGGATCATACATCTGTTTAATATGAGGACTCTCGGGGTGGAGCCCTAAGCCGCTCCTCACTGGAACTCCTCTGCTACCTAGAATCTCAAGTACAGGAGAGCACTCTTACTAGAGTCAAAATTTAAAATGTGAAGGAAACACTTATTTAAATTACCTGAAATCATACTACATTCTGAAATTCACAGTTTGGAGACTATCATGGGCTGGCATTGTTTGAGACTGTGTGTGTGTAAAAGGTGATCCGTGTGTACGTGTGCGTGTGCATGCGTGTGTGTGTGTGTGTGTGTGTGTGTGTGTGTGTGTGTGTGCTCCCCTAAGTTTTCCCCTAGTCTCATATCAGGGTCAGCGATACGTAGGTTCAATTCAATTGTCATACCAGGTGATGATTGTTATTCCTTCAAGTCCCAGAATGATGCCATCCCATAGGACATAGGACTGGGCTTCTTCATTCATCCCTTATTTCCACCTAAAGCCACATGGACTGTGGACCATGGAGGGCTGCTGTCCCCGGATCCTGCTGCCTTGCTGCTGAGCCCCCCCCCCCCAGCCATCAGCAATCCCCGTCCATCTGAGCTGTGTGCATACATGGCAGGCTTGGGCTCCTGGAAGGGCATAGCACTGTGCCAGGTGCTTCAGCAGAAAAGCTTTCTCCACTGCTGATGGGAAAAACACTTGGCCTGGAAAGACACCTGAGACGTGAGAGATATTAGTAGCTGCTGATGCTTGTCCCTGTGTAATTTAAATCCTTTCCCTGAGCTGTGCTTGATGGAGGGGTGCGGGAGATGGAGAGAAAAGTCTAGAATAATTATGAGAGGTTGTGGAGAAATATTTTTTGGATGACTGAAGTATCCTTGTTTTACCACCTACCCTAGTGCCTATTGTTTTTGGTAATGAACATTTTTATTTCCTTCCTTATAGTCGGGGGCTAGTTTAGCAAGTACAGATGCTGCAAATTAGGTACATTCTGAAGATCACTCATCCTATGAGAAGCGCTAGGAAAAAGGGGGTCCCTGTATATAAATTTAGGAAGGGATGTACTTTACTAACTGCCTCTTACTGAGCCTTCTTGTCCATCAAAATATTATCGGATACGAGGTCCTTTCTATAGAAACACACAGTGCTCTGGTTAGTCTTGGATTTACCATATTTATTTGAGGAGAGGTTCCTTCCAATTTGTCACTCTATCTCTGGTGGGTTACTGATAGTGTTCAAGGGTGGAAATGTGAGTCGAAGGGAAGTGGAATATTATGGAGGTTGAGTTGCAGATTATAACTGCGGTGAGAGATGTGGAACTCTCAGCCTCAAGTCAGTATGAGGGCAAATGGCCTCCTGGCATCTTTCTCTAGGGCTCTGCCAGGCTGCTAGATGTGGGGAATTCAGGACTTGAAGAATACAAAAGAAGTCACTTCAGAGTAGGGAGGGTAGCTCAAGCCAAGGTTTGGGGTGATCTGTTTATTCATGGAGGCTGAAGCAGTTGCAGGTAAAGGGGATCATCACAAGTTGAACTAGGGTTCATGGAGACAAGACGGACAGCCTTTAGGCTTTACAGATGATCTCTTTACCAGGCCAGACCCATGGATGGCTACTTGGGGCAATTATTAAGATATTCCAACTCCTATAAAACATTTTTCTTAGCCCAGGCATCCACAGTGACATTAATACTTTATGGGTCTCTCTGGGACCATCAGAATCGTTGAATGACCTTGAGGCCAAGCAAATTAGGTACCTAGTTCTTTGTCAGGGAACTATGAAAGCTTATAATCAGACTTCTCCAGTACTACCAGTATGTCCAGAAGAAATACTCATGGAATATCAGTGTGGGTCCAGAGGGTCTGGCTCCCAGTAATCAAGGAGTCAATACAGAGAAAATGAGTCTGACAAAAACTTTTGGAGTGGGTTGAGGAAGTGGCTCATAGGTAAAGTGCTTGCTGTGTAGGCATGGTGTCCTGAGTTCAGATCCTCACCACCCATATAAATGTTATATATGGGGCATACATCGTAATCCAAGTGCTGGGGAGGCAGAAACAGGGAGTCCCTGGGGCGTCCTTTAGGTTCAATGAGAGTCTCTGTCACAAAGAATAAAATGGAGACAAATTTAGGAAGGACCCCCCCCCCCTTATCAACTTCTGGCTTACACAAGCATGTACACACATGTGCATGCATACCCACACGCACAGATGAACATGCATACACACATGTATACCAAACACATATACATACCAAACACATGCAAAAAAAAAAGAAAACCTTTGGAGTTATACAAATACAGGTTTACACTCCTTTACTATAGTTCTGCACAAATTATTTAATATTTTTAGACTGCATTTTTCAGCTGTAACATAGTAGTAATAAATGTTACTTTTCTCTACATTGGGAGGATTGAAGGTTTCACCTCTGCAAATCTCCAGGGATATGATGGATTCCATTCACTCTGCTTGCTGCTATAGATCAGGAGGAGTTCAATGGTATGAGAACATCATGCACTTGGGCCAATCTTTTCCCTGGTTTTATCACTTCGTTGTTATTCATATTCATCCCTGTCTCTCAAGGCTGACTCTCATAGCAGTTTAAAGTCTGGCATCTTGCCTGTTAAGTGCTCACTTGTGTTGGCCCTGTACTGCTAAGTCCTCTCAATACTACCTCTTTCCTCAGCCTTCTTTAGAACTTTCCTAGTTTGCCCTTGGTTCAAATGCACCTTGAATTTGCACAAGGACAGTATTATGTCTCCTTTTTCCTCCTTGGCAGTGTGTTGGTATTTTTGGGCAGTGTATCATGTACTGAGACCAGATCCTTACTGAATATTTCCCAGGGGGTCTTACACCTCTTTTCTAAGCTGCATGATTTGAAGTTGATCTGTCCATTTTCCTGTTTTCTTTTGCCCAAAGCACATGGAAAAACATCTCTTTGTTTCTTCCTGTACTTAAGCCTTTTGTTTGTGTGTTCTCTTAGTTGAAGGAGTCTAAGAATGTCTGAAAACCAGAAGTGCTCAGATGCATCTTCTGAAAGGTCAAGGGTGCAGGAGTTCTTGAGGGGTGAAATATAAGGCCACAGATGAGGCGGGGAGGTGGCTGATCCCAATGCTGGGGGACAAGACAGGCAAGGTACAGCCTGGATTTCCTCTCTTTTTTTGGAATGTAGGCCTTAAAGCACGAGATTCTGCGCTTGATTTGGAAAGGATTTTGAGAGCTTCTTTGACCACATTCCTATCATGATGGTGAAGATATATCTTCTCAATTACCATAGAGACTTCCATCTTAAAAATAGCCATTGGGTGCAATGCTAGTGAAAAATATCCAAATATATCACAGTGGTGTAGCCTATTTACTCCCTTGAGGATTTGCATCAGGTTTGACTTTTCCTTATGCAGAAGAAAGTGTTTATTCTTCCATATGTTGTGTTGGCTTAGCAGCGAGTGATTCCGTGGTTGAATGGTGCTGTACAGCCCTCTAGCTTTTTGAAGCAGGTAAATATGGGACTGTAAGAGGTACCCCACCTGGGTCAAAGAAAGCTCTATTTTATCTTCTAGTCACCTTGTGACTTCGGGCAAGTGACTTGACCTCTCTGTGCCATAACTTGTCACAGCCTAAAATTAGGCTATTGTGGCTTTAAGGTCTAAAGGAAATAAGCACAAGAACTCAGCATCCCTGGCTCATGGCAAGCCCTCAACACATTCTGGTGCACATGGTTTGCTTTGTGGTGCTACAGAGGCAGGCCTTTGGTAAACCATTTTCCTTTAGGACTTGGAATCTGCATAGGGACATGTTGGCCAACAAGTTTAGAGAATGGCTTCAAAGTTTAGAGGTGCCGCTTCTCTACCTCCCAGTTTATCTACATCTAGTTATCAGTTAGTTCCAGAACATTCTGTGGGGATTCACATCTATTGGCTTCAAAAACCAGTGAGTTGTTAGCACTGGAGTAACTCAGTGAAGAGTGTTAAAGTTTCAGTGGTTTTTACCTTCTCCTCACCTTTCCCTTCTAACCACCCCTCTGCGTTGCAATCATTGGGTGGAACCCAGGAGCCATGTGCTGGGACATGCCTCTGGTAGATTTAGAGACTTCTTTATGGCTCTGCTGGGCTTTACTGAATGTCACTTGAGACTTTGGGGCTCACAGTGGGCCTATTTGAACTTGCTTGCCAATCCCCCTTCTTTCTCCTTCCATATCACAGGGATCTGCTTTTGGCTTTTATTTCGTCTATATCCTACCTGTTGTAATAGACTGATGAGCATCCTCATGGCCTTTGAGAGCCTAGACATTGGGCTTTAGGTTTCTACATCTTAAAATATAGCTTCTTAGGTTTTTGCTGAGGCTGTCTTTAAAACATATGTGTGTTTCAAGTTGAGGTCATTGGTGACATTGGGGACCTATTTATCTATTGTTTTGCTTTCTTACTCCAGGATCAAAAATCTATACAAAGGATGGAAGGACAGACCCCAAATATTCCCTGAATGACAGCTCCTACTTTGGGCCAGAAGGGGCGATTGATTGGAGCATGACTGTTCTGTTTTCTGTGTAATTCCTGGCTTCCTCAGTCATCAAGGAAAAAGTGCGGCACAGAAATGTTATCAGATTCACATTGTCTTGAGACCAGGGTCAGTCTCCTGTGGGAAGTATCTTGAAAAAGGTCTTCCATTATCTATCCTTGACTGAACCTCGTGTTTCCTGAGATTTTATAGTACTACAGTTTTCCTATGTGATACTGAGTACTTTATAGCCCGAGGACTGGAGAAAATTCATAAATGCCCAACTCCTAGATTTTCACTTTGAAAAGA
Source organism: Zapus hudsonius (assembly GCA_004024765.1). Classification (NCBI taxonomy): domain Eukaryota; kingdom Metazoa; phylum Chordata; class Mammalia; order Rodentia; family Dipodidae; genus Zapus; species Zapus hudsonius. Next base: position 43,747 of record PVHP010001735.1, on the reverse strand, counting down.
ATAGTAATCTTCCTGAGGAAGAATTCACTCTACCTATTCCTGGCCAAACTTATCGACTTCTTTATGAGTATGTCCAATGATGAGGTGTTTACAACCTCCCATGGGCCATTATTATATGAATTCATAAATATTTAATACCTTCCCCTTTATTTTTATCAAGTATTATTTTCATTCAACAATTGGTTTGTATGTATATGGGTAAGAACTTAATATTGTTACTATGGCAATATTCCCAAAATCAATCTAAGACTCTACAAAGTCTCTATGAAAAAAATGTAGACTGCTTTTTTTTCTTTTTACAAAAGTTGACATGGCTGCCCTAAAACTTATATGAAAATATAAGGGACTCAAAATAGTCTTATAATCATCAAAAAGAGAACAAAAATGATGAAGAACTTAATTCCTCTATTTCAAATCTTCTTAGCAAGCTACCCTAATTGAGATAGCATGGCGTTGTTTAAGGATAGATGGTCAGGACAATGGGATAGAATTGAAAGTCTAAAAATAGACATGTGCATTATCATTAATTGATTTCCTATGAGGGCACCAAGATAATTCAAGAGAAAAACAGTAGTCTTTTCAACCAAAGGAGCTGGGACAACCAGATATTCATTATGCAAAGGAATGGACTTATATTCCCTGTCACATAACCATGTCCATAGTGCACTCAAAAATGATTAAAGTTCTAAATATAAGAATAAAGACTAAGGACAACGCCCACCTTAACTCTACAGAGGTTTGCAAGAACTTTGGGAGCAGATCACCTTAGAGTACGAGTAGGCAGCGCCTTCCTAGAATCCACACTAAAAGCACAAGCAAGAGAAAGCAGTGGACTCGTGTGCTCACTGGATGGCATCAAATGAGAAGCTGTACTTCAAAGGATGCTGTCCAGAATGTGAACGACTACCCACAGAATAGGAGAGAACATATGCATATCACGTATCTGATAAGGGGGCAGAATCCAGGATATATAAGTAGCTCACAACTCAGTAAAACGACATTGAATGGGGGGGGATGGGAAAATAATTTGAATAGATATTTCTTCCAAGAAGATCAACAAATAGACAGTAAATATCATTAGTTGCTGGGGAATGCAAATCCACACTGAGCTATCGCATCACACTTACCGGGATGGTTATGATCCAAAAGTTGATAATTCCAAGTTTTGATAAGAATGTTATAAAATTGGAACCTGCAGTATTGTTGATGGGAATTTAAGATGGCACAGCTATTTTGGAAAACAAATGGGCACTTCTCCAAAACATTGAACATAGTGCTACCTTATGATCAACCAATTCTGCTAGGAGAATTTAAAACATGCGTCTATGAAAAAACTTGCACATGAATATCCATAACAGAATTATTTAAAGTAGAAAGTTTAGGTGTTAAAAGAAAAGTGTATTAAGAACTGTGACATATCTGAACAATGGAATATTACTGAAACATAAAGAATAAATATTGGTACATACCACATGGTTAAGCCTTGAAAAATGCTAAAATAAGGAAACCAGAGGCAAAATGCCACATAAGGATTTCATTCATATGATTTGTGCAGAATAGTTAAATCCATAATGCAGGAAAGTGGAAGAGTGGTTCTGATCAGGGATTTAAAGAAGAGGAAAATGAATGGTGTGTGTGTGTGTGTGTGTGTGTGTGTGTGTGTGTGTGTGTGTGTGTGAGAGAGAGAGAGAGAGAGAGAGAGAGAGAGAGAGACAGGGGGAGGAATGGAAATGTCCAGGATTCACATAGGGGTTATATTTGAGTAACTATGAATATACTAAACCCCATGAAATGTACAGTTTAAAAGGGTGAAGTTTGAGTTATATATGGATAAAAATTTCTAAGAAGAGGGCTAGAAAGACTAATTCTTCTTGTCCAAGCATGAGGGCCTGAGAGACCCCTGGAGCTCAGTCCTTAGGACCTATATGAACAGCTGGGCATGGTCATAAGCATCTGTAATTCCAGTCCTGTAGAAGAGCAGAGACCAGACAATGAGCCATGACAAGCTTTAGGATCAGTAAAGATTCTGGCTTAAATAAGAACAGGCAGAAAAGTGCAGAGTGGGAGGGACACCTGATGTTCCACTCTGCCCACTGCAGGCAAGTGTATGGACCACACCACACACACACACACACACACACACACACACACACACACACACACACACAAGTTCTGAGAGGAGGAAAACCCTCATAAACACAGCAAGTTTGAAAAGCCACCTGCACCTGAGCATGCATGAGTCCCTAGTTGGTTGTGGGAGTTCTCCAGAGGCACAAGGGGCCAGCGTGATCTGAGTACATAAGGCAGTGACCGCTAACTGGTGTGGACACACGACAACATTCTGACATTGAGTTACTGCCCACTGACTGTGAGCCGTCCTCTGTCTCCATCCTGTGACGCCACTGGGAGCCAGAGGAAGCATGAACTCCCCGCACATCAGCAAGAAATCTGAGCTCTGCACTCTCAGAATATATAAAGAACAATTACAAGTCAATAAAAGACAGATAACTCAATAGACAAAAATGACCTAAGTCTGTAGGTTAAGACCTGATTAAATCAGTCTTTTAATCAATATTCTTGGGTAGGGTCTCAAAGACGATGGGGTAAATATGTCAAGTTCTATGGAATCATATAATGCATTATAATATTTTCTCTCTCCTTTTGTGATAGGGATCATTTGTATTTTCCAGCCAGCCTCTATTACTTTCCCCAGCGCCATTTTCCTCATCTAAGTTCAGAGTTACGTGAGTTTACCCCAGGTCTCAGGAGGTCACAGATTCCCCTGAAATGAATTCTCCAAACATAGTCCCTTCACACCCCTCTTAAGGACATCACAGTGTGATGAGGTCTGCCATATATTTCCCAGAAAAACACTTATGTGGCTTGTCACATGGGAAATAGAATTTACACGAGGAAAGAAAAGCCATCTATATGTTACTTATAGTATGCTATACTGTCCCATTGCAAAATGCACTTGAGGTGCTTAGCAAGCAGATGCATGACAATGCAGCAAGGGCATTTAAGGGACTAAGAATATTTGGAAAATAATTATAAAATAAGTTACAGTTCCCTTTAGCTAGAGGGAGCCTATTGATTTGGCTTTGGGCATGCTGATGGCCCAAGCACAGGGGGATACAGGATCCTCCAAATGTCATGCCTTGAAAGGAGCTTGTCTTTCCCATAGCACCTCATCAAGGGCAGGGTGTGAAGATACAGCATCACACCCACTGGTATCCCAGCAACTAATCCAACAGCAGCCCTCAGAGGGACACCCATTGAAGTATCCTTTGATGGCAAGCAGCAGCTCCCTGCCCGAAAACACTTGCTGAAGTGGGGGGATCAGGTGGAGGAGAGAAGCTGTCAAAAGCACCCACAGGAGGCTTACCACTTGCAGCCCGGAAATGGAGAGCCCTTGGAAAGTCTACTGTTGGAAGTTGCTGGAATGCCCTTCCTCCAGGGTCGAGTATTACATCTGGGGCTCCATCGCTCAGCATGTGCAGCCAGCAGCACTCCCCTCCTCCCCAGCAAGGCTTTTCTTCCCAGACTTATTGGAACCTGATTATGTGAGGCAGTAAATCACTGAAGCCCAGAACAAATCTCATTTGACATTTTTATCTTGACTCTTCTGGGGGCCTTTAATTAGCATGATTGCAGTGTCGGCGACTGCTCCAATGGACTCTGGATTACTCTTGGTTGGCAGAATGGCTATAGAAGTTTCTCTAGTTACTTCTCTGGTCATCTAGGAGAGGCCCTGATTAAAAGTAATTAAACCCCTTAATGTGGTAATACTAAGGGGTTGCCGGTAGTGAGTTTCCATGCATTTTACAATTGCATCAGGATATGAAGAGTCTGATGTGGGTTTTCTGCTGCCATGGCCCCCAGTCATGGCACACATAGCTCCTGCACTGCAGTGAAGGTGTCCTTGGTCACGTTGTTGCCTAAGCCACGCCATAGCCACAGCAGGCTGCTCCGACACACTCAGCTGTGGTTCGTGATCTGTGGGCTTTGAGCAGCAGCCAAATCTGTTATGGTTGAATTCAGAAACTTAGCAGGAGAAGCAGTCTTGAATCCCCCAGTTGCCAAAGTACAAATTGCAATACTTCACCCCCCCCAAACAAACTGGTATAGAACACACTAGTAATACTTCTCAACTGGGGTCATGTGACAATGTCTGGAGACAGTTTTGATTCTCACACTCTGGTGTATGGTATTGCCATCCAATCAGGATCAGACAGTGCATAGGCCAACCCAGTCAATAGTGTTGGCTTTGGGACGTGCTACCTACCCTAACTGTCAATGATGACTCGTATATTGGTTGAAATGCATAGTGCCCTTTTGAGAGAGAGAGAGAGAGTACAAAAGTTTTCTTTGCATTCTGCAGACTTGACAACTGAAGCTTTGGGAGGTAGTGACAGGGGCCAGGTCACCTGGCTGACCCTTGGGCTCTCATTCTGCTGTTACTGACAGATCACATGGCATGATGTGAGCTTTGGGGTCTCTATGAATGTCCCAAATGGCATATGTTTTATCAAGATGTCTATGTGATATCTCTCTTGGATTCACATAAGAACCATGAAATTTCATGTCTTCCTCTTAGGAACCAAGGGACACACCATAACTGCTGTGTGGTCACACTTGATGGTTGGGAAGAGTAAGGCCTTTATAGCAGAGTGGGGAAGAATGTGACTGCTGCCCGATCTGATCTGCTTCACACAGTCTAATTCCCTGGGGGCTCTGATGGTTACACATGTGTGATATGACTTTGTGTGATGATAGAGAGGAGTCTAGTTTTTGACATGAGAGCACATGATCAGTATTCAAGTACTAAGTAGTCATGTACTGTTGCCATCAGCTTTCTAGTTGCTGCACAGAAAGGACCCAAGCAAAAGCAGCTTGTGGAGATTATGCTGAGTATGAGCAGGCACTGCACTGTGAACCTCCTGCACCTCCCAGTTTTTACAGTACCAGTTATAGTAGAAATGCTTGGCTAGGGGCCAAGCAGATGGCTCAACTGTAAAGGTGCTTGCTTGCAAAGCCCGAAGGCCTGGGTTCAATTCCCCAGTACCCACAAAGCCAGATGCACAAAGGGGCACATGCATTTGGAGTCTGTTTTCTGGAATAGAACTGCAGGGCAGATGTCACACATATGTGCTGCCCCTATGGATTCTAAGTCAAGTGTGAGCATCCTCATAGTACATGTGAAAAGAGCAACCTCAGGAGGGTGTGACCTCTGCATGGGATCCACACCTGAAAGTGAAACTTTCAGTTGCTCGAAATCCCCTTTTAGCTGTTGCCATGCCTGTCACAGAAATGATTCTTACCTCTTTGCTCCCCCATCAAGAAAGCTATCATCCTCTTTACAGACAAGGACCAGGGCCACTGAGGCATCACATGTGTTATATTGATTGTCTTACCTTCTTCTTCCTAGAGGCAGCATGTGTGCTTAGGATGATAGTACACCTGGAAAAGAGTTCCTCATCCACACACACAAATCTCTAAAATAAACCAGCAGAACGCATCTCAGTTCTTCCAGAGGTCTAACCACATCTGAGGGGGGGGGGTGGACTCTAAGCAGAGAAGACCTCAGTGCTCAGAGCTGGAGTCCAGTCACCGCTGGGCTGCATGCCTTTCTTGGAGTATCATTTAATAGAAGGATCTGGCTCTGGGGCTGATGAAATAAAGTCAAGGGCATATGGGATTCCTAATTCCTCTTGTAAATGTTGGCACACTTCTTTAACAGTTTCAGGCATGCACTCTGGGGTTTGTGCTAAAGCACAGGGCCCTGCAATGTTGCTAACGTTCTTAGCTGTTGGTCACACTAGAGGGACCTGAAGAGGCCCAGACTTCCGTTTTTCCTCACCACATTTAATCAGATGTCATGTCTGATTTGCATAAAGTCTACTTTTGGGTTTCTCTGGCATCCTCCCTCTGGGCTTCCCTGTAATCCCAGTATAAGATTTCACGGTTTAGCCAGTGGGTAGCAGCTACCTTTTACCCCAAATGTCTACAGCTTTAGCCTGCAGGTCCTATTGAGCCTGCTGTTCTCTTCATAGCACTTGAGCTAGGCTAAGAATGGTATTTACATTTTTAAATGAAAAATTCAAAAGAAGAATCATCTTTTGTAACACATGAAAATTACATGAAATTCTAATTTCAGTGCCCATAAATAAAGTCAGTTGGAACGCAGCCGTGCTCATTCACTCCCCGTTGTCTGTGGCTGTTTTCACACTGCCGTGGCAGAGCTGAGTGGTTGCAATGGAGTCCGTATGGCCATGAAGCCTAAAGATACAGATTTAGGATCTGGCGGCTTGCCCCTGCACTAACCAGCCTCGCTAGTGCTGGCCTTCCTTGTTCCTTCCATTCACTTCTCCCTGCTCTCAGGCCATGCTCTGTCAAATCCTTATGACTTATCAGTTGCCCAAAGTCTCAAGGTTCCTCACCATCTGCTCCAAAGTAATCATCTCCCTTTACTAGTGGGAATGCCTTGCACTTCCTCAGAAGACCCTGCATCTCCTGTCTGTGACTATCACTTGCATTGTTCTTTCCTCTGGGAACAGCATCCTTCTCCAAGAACGCTAGGCTCTCTATTATAGCAGGCTCAGAGGAATTCCTTAATATTCCTTCTGAGCTGTTTTTATGGCATGAGATATTTGCTGGTACCACCCTGTGGCTGTCCCACTGCCATTGTAGAGTCCTTGCTAAGGACCCCAAGGACAGAAGCACACAGAGGGGAGGCTGGTGGGTCTTCCTGTGCAGGAGCTCACCTGGGTCACTCTGTAAATCCTGGGAATTTGCAAGAATTTATTCTCCAAAATCTGTGTGGCATTGTTCTGAAAGTATGCAACACATTTTAGCATTTGGAAATTGATTTGGAACACGCAACAGAAAGGCCATTGTCATGAGCGAAGATGCTTTATTTAATCTAACCTGTCACTGAGGTACCCAGGTCTGTATCTGTTGATCCATCAGTAGCCTATCTTCACTTATCGAGCAGTCTGTCAGTCTCTGCCTCACTGCAGACCCAGCACTGTTCCTTGATTGGCCATGTCCCATTTGGTGGGTTCTCTGAGATTCCTCATGGGTATATCCCTCCCCTGCTGAGATTCTTCCTGTTTCTATCTTACTTCTCTTGGCTATATTCCAGTCAAATTGTAAACCTTGCTTTTTGGGAAAGCAATCTCTTTTTAAGCTTGCTTTAAAAAATGCCATAACTAAGTAATGCAAACTGGATGTTTTAGAGCAAAAATAAATTTAGCATCTCAAAGTTTTGGAAGCTAGAAATTCATGCTCAAGTGTGTTGGAAGAGCCATTCTCCCTCTGAAGGTACTAGAGCCAGATAGAGCCAGATTGTCCCTGTTTCCTGTCTTGGTCATTCCTTGGCTGGGAAATCCATTATCCACATCTTTGTCTTCATGTCTACTTGGTATTCTCTCTCTTTCTCTCTCTCTCTGTCTCTCTCTCCATCTCTCTCTCTCTCTGTCTCTCTCTCTCCCCCAAATTTCCCTTTTTTTGGTAAGGAACCAGAATATGTGTTGCAGCATACTCAATTATTTTATTTTATCTTTATTATTACATAGACCCTATTTCCAAAGTAGACCACATTCTGAGGCATTAGGGCCATAGATTTGCAATTTTTCATTCAATAACCTTGGAGATGTGTAGCTTCGTGTTCTTGACACTGAATTTTAGGATTCTCTTGGCAGTACTTATATTTTCCTCGTGTTTTTATTCCCTCAGCCTTTCTCCAGCTTTGTACATAGGAGCTGGGAGCCTAGGAAGCACAGAGCATCATTTATTTGGAGGTTTGAACACAAGGAAAGCAGGGCTTTGAGTCTGAATTGGCTGCTGTCTGTCTCAGGGTTTGTCACCACCAGGAAGTGCTGATGATGTGGGATCCTAGAAGCATAGGTTACATAGGTGCTTTGCAGGCTTTTGTGTTGCTGGAAATTGAACACAGGCTGTAGTGGTTTGATTAATCTTAATGTGTTCTGAATGCTTGATCCCCAGCTGATGGCAATTTTGGAATTGGAGCCTCCCTTGTTGGAGGTGTGTTGTTGGAGCAGGTTTATGGGGGCTATAGCTAACTTCCCCAGTTTTTGGCACACATTCCTGCCACTGTTTGCAGTACTGTGGCAAAGGTGATGTCCACCCTCTGCCCATGCCATCATTTTCCCTGCCACCGTGGAGCTCCCTCTCAAGCCTGTAAGCCAGAATAAACCTATTTCTTCCTTCAACTTACTTTTGATTGGGTTCTTTGTTGCAGCAACAGCAATGAGAAGGTTAACTACAACAATGGCCTGTGCACACTTCCAAATATTTTATCACTGAGCCGCAAACCCATTCCTAATCTTTCACACTTAATTTGGGTCTTGGGGAAACCATGATAACTGTACTGCCCCAAATGCATATTGTTGCTCTCTGTATGTCTGAGTTCTTTTTTTTTTTTTTAAGGCCCAAAGAAAGGCTCAATACAGATGTTGCTCTTGGCAAATGTTTGATGGAACTCTCTTTTCCCCATCTTCTTCCCTTCATGGTCATTTTCAATAAGTTCATCATTGCCTCTTATCGTGGGATCAGAGCCAGCAAAGCAACTTATAGGTTTATGTTATTTAATTTTTAGGGCTATAAATTTAGAATGCTCCAGCGATCCGATTCTATTACCCATACCCAGCTCTAAGATAATCTACTTAAAATTGATATAAGCTAGGGATTTGGGGCTTTATTGATTACATTTCCTGTTATATTCTGGCCTTTGCCTCTTGCTTATCATATTCTGAACCATATAGCCATGACCTTGAGAAAAGTCAGATATCCTGGGGTATCAGATGGGACTTGAGGATTTTGTTTTGGGTGCCACATGATTAAGTTGGGGATAAGAGGTATTGATGCTAAGACAATTTTTTTCTAGACATCACAGCTATTTAGAGTTTAATATAGTCATTATTTACAATTCTTAAAATTGTTTACCGATGCCAGATAAAATTTGAAAATAATATGGCATATTCTTACACAGATCTTTCTCACTCATCTCTGTCTCTCTCACACATATGCACACAGATCAGATCACATGGTTCTGAAATCTTGTTCTATCTCATGGGAAATAGAGCTGTTGGATTTAGCTCCTACTCGGAGCATCAATATACAGAGGGGTTAAGAGTCGGGGAGCTGGAATGAGAAAGCCACGCCTCAAATCTTGGCTTTGCTCTTGGCATGAATTACTGAACATATCCACTGCTTACTTTTCTCATTCACAAACTTGGTGCCATAATCAGTCTATGTCATGGTGATTCTGAGGCAGTTAGAGGAAAAGTCCATGATCCTCGTGAAACCACCACAGAGAATGATGGAAGTAGAAAAGCCAATAGAAGAAGTGAAATGCAAATGTAGGGAGACAACCTGAGTGGCACACTACTATGTGTCTGGGGTGGGAAATGGTTCAGACCACATTCTGTGGAAGGATCAAGTTAATGATGGCTGGAGAAAAATTAGGCCATGGAGTCACCATTGATCTTTAAAGGGTCCATTTTAGTGGATGGTCTAGAATTTGGGTTATGAAAGGGAAAAACATCAGTATTCATTAACAGTGAAGGTTTTTGTAATTGAATCATGTACAATACTGGTCCCTAAATGAACTAAGGAAAAAAGTTGAAATTGAGTGGTATTAAAGTGTAAAACATTGCTTCATCTCTTATTGGGTGAGAGAACAGCTAGAGGAGACAAAATATGATTTCTTTAAAAAGGGGTATGGAATTGGAGTTATGGAGAATACTGAAGATAGGAAATAAGAAGGAAGTTGGAGATGCGCCCGAAGTCTCCAGTAAAATAGTAAGCTTTGTAACAAAAGAAATACGTTTTTTTTTTCCTAATGCAGAGAGAAATAAAAATAACTGGGCTTTGGTCAAGATGGTCAAGTAAGCTTAGCACACCTCCTCTGCATCAAGTATATAGCAGCAATTGGAAGTAGAAGACAGAGCTGGGCCCCAAAGCTAGCTAAAAATTAACATTGTGGGCTAGAAATGATATAGAAATAAACAGCAATGCACAAAGTTTCCTTCATTCTCATGATGGGCTCCGAGGCTAGAGACAAAACACAAGGATAAGTGATTATCTCTGGACACATCTTTAGAACTGTATGAGTTCCGGGTGGCCAGCAGATCAGAACTAGATCCACTGCCTGAAACCATGGGCACGGGATAGACTTCTCCACTGAAGAACAGATTCTGGGACAATCACACTGCTAACGACATTCTAGAAATACATCTCATCAAAATCTCTGAGTTTAAGTGCTGGGGGGTGGGGGGAGAGGGAAGAAAGGATAAACACTCATGTGTCCTCACTGAGGGCTGTTGTATTTTATCCTGATATTACACTGTCAGGGCCTCCAGCTAACATTATAGTATTTAGTTTCAAATTAAAGTACTAAACAATAAGAAAATAGAGGTAGCAGCAGCAAATTAGACAATCTAAGTGAGCAGAAAGGAAAATTATCTTCAAGGTCAAATACAATGTGAAATTATGAAGATATAAAAAAATCTAATGTTGAGGCCATTTAGTGACATGAATTTCATTCAACAATAGTCTGGAAATCCTATCCAATGCAATAACATAAGAAAAGAAAAGAACTGGAATGAGAAAGACAGCAGTCCTTTCTGTAAATGACACTTTCTCCCTATATAGATAATAAAGGGGTATTTATAAAGTAACCATTAGAACTAATTAGAGAGGTCTGCAAATTTGCTAAAACAAGAACAATAAATAAAAACAAGTGCATTTCCAACAGTCAGCTATGGTAGCACATTCTCATAATCCCAGAATGTAGAAGGGAGAGGCAGGAGAATTACAAATTCAAGACCAGTCTGTGTTACTTAATGAGTTCCAGTCCAGCCTGAGCTGCATAGTGAATTCCTCTCTCAAACAAAACAATAGCAACAACAAAAATGCATTTTTTGGAAGCATTACTAGAAAATTTAATTTAAAACAAATAATATTTAAAATGACACATATTAAATCAAATAAAAATATGAATTAAAAGGTACAAACTGATAAAATATATGCATAACACTTTATATTATTATGGACCAAAGATAAAATATTAAAGAGCATAAAAGAGGAACTGAGTGAATGAAGCATATACCTGTTCAATAATAAGAAAACCAATATAATGAAGATGTTCCTTCCTTAGATCTATAAATTGAGTTTCATTCCACTAAAAATTCTGGCAGGACGCTTGAAGGTTCTTGATTTAACCATGCCCTATCATTTACTGAGAAAAATGAAAGACCAAGAATATTCAAGGTATTTTTAAGAAGAGAAACATTGAATATACTTTCTTTAGTACACAAAAAGGCATAGCTTGACAGAAACTAAGCCATGAACACAAATGAGACAAGGTATCATGATTTTTTTTTAAATTCTGAAAACAACTGTGTGCATATAGATACATAGGAAGACATGCAAGTATCTGGGCATTTATTGCTTTTTGTGTATTTTATTACAAATCAGTATGAATGTAATACAGATTAATATATCTGAATATATTAATCTATTTTATTTCTTATAGCCCAGGCTTGTCTTGAACTCATAGCAAATCTATTCTTCTGCCTCAATTTCTTGAGTGCTGGAATTAAAAGTATGCACCACCCAAATCAGCTAATGACTACGTTAAGTCTTTAAAAAACCAACTCTGTATCATTGCACAAAATTGAAGGCCAAGCATTAGACAGAGCACATTCTAACATATGTGCCCAACAGAGAATTTAGGTAAATTCTCATTTGAATAAATGACAAATTCCCATAAGCAATAGAAAAAAACAACACTTCTGTTTATACACATGAAGAAAGGATGGAAGGAGGTGCTTTCCAGAACAGGAAATCCTAGTTGAGATAATATGCCACCTGAATAATAATCAGGATACGCATGTTAAAGCTACAAGGAAATAACATGTACAGTACACTCATCAGTATTGAAAAAAACTGTTCAGTAGCACTGGATAAGGAAACACAGGACAAGAAGTTTATCCTCTTAGTAATTATAGAAATAAGATTTGGTATCCACTTTGCAAAAACATTTAACAACAAAGTGAAAAATTTCTCTACTTTAAATTAAAAGAAAATCCTCTGAAGATGAACTCCAATGGAATCCTCAGAATCACCTGACCAGCTTGTTAAAAGTGGAGGCGTTGTTTCAGTGATGTGTGAGAGTTTCCCTCCCTCCAAACACCCAGCTGCTGCTGAGGCCACCGGCCTGCTTGGTTGCATTTTGAGAAACAGGGCTCGAGAGCAGAGGTCGGCAAAGTATGGATTATAGGCAAATCCACTCCTGCCTGTTTGTGTAAATGGAGTTTTACTGGAACATTTTTCTTTGTTTATTTGTCTATGACTGTTTAAGAATTTAGTAGTTGCAACAAAAACTGTATCATAGTATTCAGAGACTAAAAATATTTCAGGTCCTATGTAGCCCTGGCCTTTTATAGGGAAAGTATGCCAACCACTGTTCTAGAGAAAATTCCCACCTGTGAATAAAGACAATTGTGTAAGAACATTTATTTACAAGTTTTGGAATAATGGAAAAATACAAACAAGTGTCGGTAGAACAGGGCAATAATATGTAATATATTAGCACAATGGGATTCATTCGTTAATTGAATGAATGGATGGGGATATAGCTTAGTGTTAGGTTATGCAAAAGGTCATACCCAGCATTATAAAAAAAACAAAAAGCAGTAAAACAAATAAATAGCAAATAAGTAAAATTAATGAATGAATGCTGCATACATCAACATAATAAACATTCCATTTTTCTGAGTATGGTGGGGCACACCTATTATGCCGACACTTGGCAGGTGAACATAGAAAGATCAGAAGTTCATGGTCATCCTTGGCTACATAGTAAGTTCAAAGTTAGCTTGGACTACATAAGGCCCTGTCTCAAAAAAACAAAAAACAAAAACAAAACAAAACAAAACAACAACAACAATAAAAAACGAACCAGATCCTCAATGCTACACAATACTATAACCTGGCTATGTGTGTATGCACATATGTATATCACGATAGCAACACTCTACGTGATGCCTACCTATTTCAGAGCAATGGTTAATTTTGGTGATGAGAAATAGGCTGGTGGGTGGATGCAGATGAGTTAGTTCTCAGCCATGGCTATAATGGGCTATCTTCAAAAATCTGAGAACAAGATACAAAAGATTGTCAATTATTAATGCTAGGCAGCAGACACCAGCATCTTGATATGCTCTACACATTTCTGATATTTTAAACATTTGAAAGGAGTCCAAAGAATCTAGAAAGAGGAAAAAAACATGCAGAACATAAAAGTTATTTTGAAGTACAGAGAAAAGAATAGCAATGGATTATTAATACCTGAGGTTTTTCTCTCCTCTGGACTGAACAGAAAAGAAGACGGTCAGTTATCAAAAGTTATGCCTCATACAGTGAATTTTGAAAGTGGTAAAGAAGTTTCATCATATGACTTATACTACTTCATGCTATATGGAGTATTTTGATGTTGAAAAGTGAGTTCATCCATGTCATGGGGTGGATGGAATTTTATTTGTTCTGGGACTAACATTTCACTCCTTTAAGCCAAGATCAACCTATTGTTGGAATATTCTTAATAATGACATGGGTGATAACCCCTGGCATGTCTTCCACCTTTTGTGTGAGATCCTTCAAATATTCCTTAGGGATGAGCTGTGAGAGCCTTCATAATTTCTCCAGGGACTACTACTTTTGTCTGAGCAGCTCATCCAGATGTGGACGCCCTCACCATTTGCTTTCTGTGGGCATGATGACGTGAAGAGTGCCTCAGCCTCAGCCCCCTCCCTCTGAACAGTTTCACACAGCTGGATCTAGACTGGGCCACACTGGCCTGTGGACTAGGAAATTTCATCTTACATTTCCCAGCAGTATTGAGAAACTTTCTTGTAAAGAGCAGCCCTTCTTCAAGCTGAGGGTGGGCTCAGCACACAGCCCTGGAGCATGAAACAGGGATGGTTTAGTTTCAACTCCATTTGAATATCCCATAGAACCATTCATAAAACGTTTGTTAGAGGGAAATAGGAATACTCCCGGTCAAATCATAGCCTAGAAAATACAACTTCTGTATTAAAGGTCCAGTGACACTTAGATGCATGCCTTATGTGTGTCAGGATCAGGCAGAACGACATTTCCTTTGCTTGTGGAAACCTCACTCTGCACACAGCACCCCGTATTCACACAGCTCTCTGTTCCTGAGCTATCTTTGAGATGGTAGACCTGTTCCTCTGCTGGGGGTGTCCATGCCCTTCTCTGTAGTCACCAGTTCTTGCCAGAGGGAGCATTAGTTTTGTATGAAAGGGGCACTTGGTAGATGCTGAATATCCTTGCCTGGTACTTGTGGTAGAGTCTTAGACTTAGGTGTGACAGCGGAGAGGGTGGAGGGTGGCAGGAAGTGATGGGGACATGGCAGACTGCAGATCACATACCTGATCCAAAGTGAACAGCTCCCGTTCTGCTATCGATGTGCAGAACTGTTGGCTCCATTTTTGCTAGAACTCTTAGAATTTTTTTAGGGGAAACTAGAAATGGGATATTTCAAGTGTGAAATCTTCCAAGTTTTAAATGTTGGCACCTAAGTAAATAAAAATTGCATTTTTTAAAAGCATTTTTGGAGGGAGGGAGGAAAGGAGGGAGGGAGGGAGAGAAAGAGAACATAATAGCAGTTGTAGGGCCATAAATCGTGTATGGCCTGTAGGCTAGGTTTGCAATCTCAAATGATAGAAGGATAGGCCAGTAAGGCAAAGCATTTGACACTCAGTGAGCCAGTGCTGCCAAACCTTTTTGAGTCTGATGACAGGAGAAGAAAGACCTGACGTTCAAAAGATCAACCAGTAGTTACACCAAGGGAACAGGTTCAAAACAGAGTATCACCATAACCATGTCACAGAGACCCCAAGGACTTCTTGGTGATGGATTTCCCGTGATTATGAAAGGGGGCACCAATTAAGCTTCAATGAAGTAAGAAAGCTGTCTGAGGGATCTTTTCTCATTTCAGTGAAACTCTTTGGCCACCCTTTCACACTGTGGCTAGGGATGACACTAGACAGTCTCCACACTAGGTGTTCACACTTCCTACAGGTGTGACTATGTTCAGAATAGTTTCTCTTCTCTCCAAGTTCACTGCTACCTCACAACAGAAGTTTTCATTTCTCCTAGGCTGAACTCTCAGAAGTAGCATACCCAAAGGGAATCCATGTCTGGAGAGAGTTTGGGATTCTTTCCTTGGAAAGTCCCAACCCATGCAAAGTGTTATGGCAAGCATGGTGGAAATCCAGAGAAAGAGTTGGCCTGGAACTGAGCTGGGCACAAAGGGTGGTGTGGCTTGGGGCTGTGTGGCTCTCAACTAGAGAAGCTATTTATGAGGAAATAAAACCCCAGTCCTCTGTCCAGGGCTCTCTGGAGGGGCAAGACTCCTGTCCTCTTTTCCCCAGAAAAATGTCCTCCCTAACCACTGCCCTCACCTTCTCTCCACCAGCTCTTCCTGGGTATTGGTTTTCAACAAAGGACCATATTGCCAAATAGGTCATTATAAGGAATTTGGAGTTAGGAAAATATGGATTCAAATTCCAACAGCCACAAAAACAAAAATACGATTGAGACTCAGTTTTCCCATTTACAAAATGGAAATAATATTATGTATTTTTGAGGGCATTGAAAGGTACACAGTACCTGTCATTGTAGTGACTCTTTGGATTCGAGAGTGACCAGGATATATCTAATAGGATGATAATGGTGGGGTTCCTTCATCCTGGATCTTCTGGGAACATGGCTCTGTAATATTTCACCTTTTCTTACCATTTGGTAGGAAGGCTGTGAGAATAGCGGAGGCCTGACTATGGTAGGGTGCCCTTCATCTATGAATTATCTGTGTCTCTGATTAGCTATTAATTAGCCACCCATGGTCTAAATGCCAGAGCCCTTTTTATTTCAGTGTTTTCTGGAGTATAGATTGCTATATGTGTTTTAAGTTTTCCTATGTGTAGTAACTTTAAGATGACAAATACATTTAAAGGGGGATTGTTGGAAAATAACCCAGTGAAGCCTCATTTTAAAGCCACTTTGTAAATTAGGTAGTAATATCCTCTGGTCTGACAAGAGAAGGAAGATGTAGAGACAGAAGGAGAGGCCTTTGAGGATCTGAAATCATAGACTTATTGTGGCCACAAGACCCATGAAGATGCTTCTCTCCACAGGTGCTGGCTAGCGAGAGGTCTAGAACCCAAAAGTCAGAGTTCAGGGTAAAAACCTCAGTGAAGGAGAGATCATTGGGGTCTTTGCAATTATCCAAGGTGCTGGTGAGTGGGAGGTCCAAGCACAGCGTATAAACCTCAGTGCAGGAGAGGTGGATAGGGTCTGTGGCAAATTGTCTGAGAAGAGTAAGGTTTGAAATTCTGGACTTCCTTTTACATTGCATGACCTTAGGGACTGGTCTTTCCTTTCCTTACTTCAGTGACTTCTGAGGACTTGAACGGGACCATTTAATCTGCCCTTGGCTCATTGGGGTTGTTTCCAAACCCCTCTCTCAATCTATGGGGACTGTGCACCCCTTCTCCCCTAACCTCATCCATTACTTATTTACTCCTGTCCCTTTCCCGAACTGATTCTAGAGTCTGTGGCTGGCTTAGACAGCCAGAGTCTATGCTTAGACAGCTCCTGAAGACCAGGCTCTGTTCTGAATTACACAGGGGCTCCAAGTTCATGATGACTCGCTGGGCAGCTGCTGACAGAAGCAGTTAGCCATGAGAGTCTATGGGCCACCAGCAGGCAAGGCCCTCTTAGAAGATGTGCTTGCTTCTCTTTGGCCTTCCTTCTGTCCATCCAGCCATTTCCCTGTGTCTCTTGGGGTCCTGTTCTCCCCCACACAGATGCCTTTACTTCTCTGAGGTTGTTTTGAGAAAGAAGGGGAGGCATGGAGGATTTTGGAGTGGTGCCTCTTATGCTATCAGGCTTCAGCTTTTAGAATCTTGGAAAGGCTCCACCTGGGAAAGAGTTCCAGAGAAAACAAACTTCAGGTCCTGGCTCGTGTGGGAAAAGGTTCATGTTCACGGAGGCAGCTTCAGGGACCTTGGCAGAGACGAGGACAGGCTTGGCCCTGGCCTGTAATGGATCTGACATGTTGCCTTCCTGGGCCATGGATGTTGCATGGATTCCAAAAGAGATTTTTCTCATAGAAGTTGGAATGAGTTCTCTTCTATAGGGGCTGTAGGCCTAGAGCCTTCATTGGGATGGTAGTTTTATTTGTTCCAGAGTTTTTTGCCCTGACAAAGGCCTTTGAAGGTGCCATTGCCTCTGTCATTACCTCTTGTCACATTGCTTTGCTTCCATCTTGGTTGTCAGCTGAATTTTCTGTGATACAAAAGAAGTCAGAAAGGAGCTCTTGGGTCTGGCAGGATCATCCCCTAAACCATAGCACTCTTCCTTACCAGCCCAGGTATGACGTCCAGAATGGGAGCTATGGACGCAGTTTGGGGCATTTGGGCCTAAGGAAGGGAATGGTGGGCAGATATGTTAGGAAATGATTGGGTAGAGTTCATGTTGACGGCAAGCCTTCTTCCCCAGCTCCAACTCCACTAGTTTGGTAATGCCACTACAGTGCTCAGAGGTTAGTCGATACACTTCACACAGTGTCAGCACAGGGTCTGGGAGCACTGCAATGCTGTTTCTGGCATTGTGTGTTAAAGACTACTACTTCCCTAAGTTTTTGCACTGGGGGCTCAATACTGACCATTAATTCCCCATGTCTGCCTCTTCTGCCAGGGGTCTTTTCAAACATAGACAATCATGGGATATTAAACTTGAAGGACAATAGAGACCATCTAGTCCCATCAAGTCACTATATATATGAGGAACCCGAGGTCCAGAGTGGGGATGTGTCTTACCCAAGGTCACATGGTGAGTTACCTCCTTTCACATCTTTATGTGCAGTAAAGACCCCTCCCCTACCAATTTGATTCTTAAGACCCCAAAACTCATCAGATGTCTCAGAAGGCTAGAGCATGGTGAAATGTCAGGATGGGATTGGTACTGAAGCCCCTTAGCTTAGAGAACCATCCTTCAGAGGAGGAAGCTTCGTGCAGTGTACAGGATAGGAAGCAAGAGAGGGGCCATGAACCTGAGAGAGAAGTGATGTCACAATCCTTCTCAGCAGGCCACCTGACCTTCCTGCCCATCCTCCCTCAGATCCCAGAGATCACTTGTTGGGGGATCAGCACAGACCAGTTATATCTTATCTGGGAGCTGAGTTTCCTTCTGAATATGTCAGAGATATAGAAGTTACCCTTTAATTTCACAAACATGACCCCCCCTCCCAGTAGACAGAGTGGCTCCAACATCCAAACATTTCAACCCTGTTTTGATCATTGTATTAAGCAAGAGGAGGAAAAAGTCTCAATGCAATTGAATTATTTCCTAGTGTCCCCGTCATATGTCTCCAATGCCCCAGAGTCCACTGTGCTCTCTGCATTCCTGCACATGGCTTTCATAGAAAGATGGGCTTGCCCCATTCACCTACTTTGTCCCACCACCCCACACATATGCAGACTCTTTACAGTTTATTTTCATAAGCTGGGGTTGGTTGAGCTACTTCTTTCTGGAGATTTGATAAGGAACACCCATGTCTTGGGATAACCTATTTTGTTCCTTACTGTGTGGCCAGAAAGAAACCAAGGCCATGGATGTCCTCCTTGCTTAAGGCAGCCAATGACCTGTTGGCTAACAATATGAATTACTCTTCTCGAGTATTTAAAATTTAAAATTATGAGGAGGCCGAGTCCTCAGCCACTGTTTCCTAATCCTCCCATGGCCTTGGGAGCAGGAATTGAAAAGGGAGAGGAGCCTGTAGACTTGGGAGGGTAGCATCCCCACCTCCTGCTGGGATTAAACAGGGTATGAAGTTGTATTTAGGATTAGAAAGGCCCCTTTGGTGTTCCTGGGAACTGTGAGTTCTGGCAAAGCCCAGCCTCTCCTCTGGGAACCCTCAGTGCACACCCATTTTCTCCCAACCCAGAAGCCTGTTGTCAAGGGATCCTATTTCTAGAAACATGGTCGTAGACCAAGATCCCCTACAGAAGTCCATTCTTCCTCTTCTACAAGAGTCCCAGGCCAAACCTGCAAATGCTCCACTCACTCCCCTGGAGGCACAATGACAAGTTTCCAGTGTTTCTGACCATGTTTGGTTTTAAGTTATCTCTCCCCCTTACCCTTCCCTTTTGCTGGCAATTCCTTCAACTATTCCATATATATATATATAATTTGTATCCACACCTTTAGATTTTCCCCATTCAAGTTCCCTCTCTGTTTCCCCTCCTAGTTTTGCTCTTCTTTGGGGGTTTTGATTTTTACTTTATTTTGCTTTTTTCTGTTTTTCTGTTTTTTTCTTTTTGTTTTTTTGTAGGTTTCAGAGAAATTATGTTGAATCCAATAAGCCTTTCCGGATATTCCAAGCCTCTTAACCATGGCGTCTATGTTGAGGATGTCAATGTTTATTTCAGCAAAGGACGTCATGGCTTTTAAAAAACAAAAACAAACAAACAAACAAACAAACACCTCCTTTTAAGCCTCCTTGTTCTGATGCCACCTAGGTAGGCTGGGCCCTCTGAGAGGTTGGAAGCTCTAGGCTTTGTTCTTTTTGGATCCAGGGTTGCTAAAAACAAAACAAACAAAACTGCAAGAGCCCCTGGTGCTCCCAGCACCCTTTAGGGCCACTGAGATGGGGGTGCCCCCCATCCACCGCTGACAGGTTGCCCCTTCCCTCCAGTCATCACTGTGCACCCTTTTTTTGTTCCTGTTTTTTTGGACTGGCCTCCGAGGCAGTTCCTGTCACCATCTTTAGAGAATTAACCACAAGAGCACCAGGAGCGCTAGTAAACACACAGCCATTCTCTTGCTTTACAAAACCAACCCAACCATCACGAGAAAGTCTGATGAAGCCCAGCCGCGCTCTGGCCTCCCTTTCCCGCCTGGAAGTGTGGGGGTCTCCAGGCTTCCCCCTCAGTGATCTCGTCGCTCTCAGCCTCCAGTGGGGATGTCACAGAGAGTCCCCAAGCAGAGGTGGAGACAGCTGGTGTGGTGGCAGGAGGGGAGCCAGGCTCAAGTACTGGCACCAGATTAGGCCTCAGAGGGAAGAATGGAAGTTAATCATTTTGTATTTTTGGTTTTATTATTATTATTATTATTTTTGGTGGAGAAAGTTCTATCTGTTTTTCTTTTTTGAGGGGACACACTTGGCCCCTCGTTCCTCTTCTCTCTGGAATGGCTCACAAGTGAGGTCGCTGTTAGAAAGTTTGGCATCTATTGGGCCCCTAGAACCACAGTTGCGACAAGCTTTGGCTTGTGGATTGGCCACCTACTAGGACCACAAGGGGCCAAAGGAATCACCGAGCAAGGTCCTTCCCGCCAGCCCATGGCTCTGGGATTGGCTCTCTCTCCCCACTTCCACTTATCCTTGACTCTGAGAACTTTTGGAATCCAATGGAATCACCATGTCAAGGTCAAGATGAACTGCTGGGGAAGAGAAGGAAAGCTTGGCCTCCTCCAGCCCCTCTCCTGGCACCGATGGAAGTGCCATCCTGTTCTCGGTTGATGTGTGTGTCGCTTTGCTTACTCCATAGCCATTCTCTCCCAAAGAAGTTGCCCCTCCCCACTCGTGTTTCACTTGACCCTCTGGGGAGAGGGAAGGAGGTGATAGTCCCGTGCTTAATAAGTAAGACAAGTCGGTAGGGTTTGGAGGTCGGCCAGGTTGGCCAACAGGCTGGCTGAGTGCATGTTGGCCCAGCTCTTCCTGCACCCATCGGGTCCCTATTATGAAAAGCAGGCAACTTGATGGTGAAGAGCAAGGGATAGGGGTCACCTGTGGGGACCGTGGTGGCTGCTATAACCCAGTACGTTCTGGTGTATGGTTACACAGCAATAGAGGATAGAATGTACGCCTTTGACAAATTTAGCAAGTTTACCTGCAAGCTAAGGATCCTACTGAAGGTTTTATTCCCTGGGTCCTGTGGGTGGTGGTCCTCCATGTCCAGCTTCTGCCTGATGCTGAAGATACCTCCATGAAATTTACAAACACAAAGCTTCCCAAGTTCTTGTCCAGTACCTGGAGTGGCCTTCACGGTGTCACCTGAGGTTCAAGGCTTATCCAGGGCTCCCAGGTGTGTGATTGTCTAGCCCCAATCAGCTACCCTTGTCTTACTTCCCGTGGCTCCATGTCAGGCTCTTTGCTGTCATATCCTGATGATTTGGGTCCAGGGTCCTCTCCTGAGTGTGGCTTTAAGGAGTAAGCTTGAGGATGATGTTTTCAATTGTTGTAAACCATGACCTCATTTCCAGCCTCCCAGGCTCCATCCATCCCAGCATCTTTTATCTGCCATTTTCTTCACCTTGTGCTATGACAATGGGGCGTTGTGTTTCCACAGAGACTTATAGGAGTGTTCAGTGTATAGTTTCTTAATAAACACTTTATTTTCTAATGAAATGACTGGATCAGACCTCTTATTTGGAAGTTTTTCAAAGAATATTAAACATATAGAAATCCCAGACTGCCCACAATTTGTTTCCTATTTTGTATAGAAATTTCCCAGCACAGTTTTGTTTACAAGGGTGTTTTACAGTAAGTTCGCTCCATTGGTTGCTTTCATGGAGTTTCCTCCAGACACGTCAGGTTCCTGTGGCGAAGTGCTTCCTCATCTTATTCAATGCTCAGAGGTTCAGTGGTTCACCCAGGATCACAGAGCATGAAGGGGAAGCAAGATTTAAACCTGACTCCTGCAGTCACTACTAGGTAGGGCCACTGAGACCCTCATTCCCTTCGTGCCTGGGGAACTTTTCTGCTATCTGAGCAGCTAAGATATATGGTGATCTATCTTTTCTTCAGAGATGATTTGCAAAGGAGTTTGGGAGTGGGGATGGGGGAGGACCGCTCTTTGGTTCGCCAGCAAACCAGTGAAGGGTTCTCCCTAGAGTGGGCTGGCATTGCGTCTTGAACATGGGATCTTACCTAGAGAAAGATGGTCCTTTGAGATTACAGGCCAATCCTCTGATCATTGAGGGATGTCTACACACACACACACACACACACACACACACACACACACACACACATTCAGGTTCACCCAGCTGTCATGAAAGAGCTCATGTGGGCTTCCCAAAGGTGGAGACTAACCTGTCTTGGGAATCTACTGAGAGCCAAAGCTTGGATGAGCTGACACATCTTTCTGACCTTGGATCCTGGAACCTACCACAGGTAGAAAGTGCTGGAACACCTTCTCTACCTTCTACTCCCTTCCTTTTTCTAGGAGGACAGGACAGTGCATGCAGGAAACAGAGAAGAAGGCCTTGGGGGAGGAAGGCCAAATAGATTTGGGCCCCTCTCTTGGCTTCAGCAGGCTTTATTGGAGCTTGTTCACATAAGAAATAAAGGAGCAATGAAGCAGAGTTAATGGAAGGTCCCCCAAGATTCCTCGGATAAGGTTGGGGCCTTTCTATATAATCTCAATTATTTTATTTCCTGTTGCAGCCTAGTTTGGTTTGAATCCTCATTACCGGCAACATAAGCTCCTGTCCTTGCAAGTGGCCCAGGTGGGGTAGAGTTTGGTTTGGTCCACCTCTGCATTGTTTTTGTTCTCGGTGACTCCAGGGTATCAGGGTTGGAGCAAGGATGGATGTCTGACAATTAGGGTCATCCTTGGGCCAAAGGGGGAAATGTATGAGTTCAAAGGTGAGCATCAATTTTTCCTATGGGAGAAGTTTCAGCTTTGTTTTGTTCCTATTCATAGAACCTTCCAATGTACACTATCTAATGGGTGGAAATAGCCTTTGAGAAAACGGGAACAAGGGTTAGCTCACATGAGTCAGGTGGAGGAATAGCTCTTGTCATGTAGCAGGAGGTGAGAGGAAAAGATTGGGGCATGTGGTGGTTTAAAGTTTCAGGGCAAGTGACGGAGTAGTGTAGTGGCTTCTGTTTTGTCTATGAAGTGTAAGGCGAAGCCTTGTACTGTGGGAAGATCTGAAGAGTGTTGAGAAGGTCCAAAGTAGCATCAGAAGAGACTGGTCAATTCCAGAGAAGCTCAGAAAGGCTTACGGGCTAAAGGAGGACCCGGGCTGAGTTTTGAAAAGGATATCTCATTCTTCAGGTCTTCTCTTCCTAGTGTTTCCTACTAGGTTTTATAGTGTCTTGGCATTTCTGCCTCATTAGACTTCATGAACAGGCAAAGCTGACGCCAGGACATCTGCAGTGCTGGGCTTGACCTAAGAAGGTACCAGCTTGGACTGGATTTAATCTAAAGGGATTCAAGGCACCTGCCAGACACCATAGTGACTTTTTGCATTTAAGTTTATGTTTTGCTGCTATAAGATTTTGCTACTGAGGTTCACAGTTCAGCCAGCCTATCAGCCTAGTGTGCACATGTGAGGGATTCTCGGTGTGCCTGTTGGAGACTGAGAAACTCAGCTTCATCCTTAGCCTGCTGAGTACCCTCCAGCCACATGCCCTGTGGACACCTGGGTCACTGGTGTCATGTGGAACTAACTTTCAAGCACCCCCAAAATAGGCTCACTAGGGAGCATTCATAATTGTCATTATGTCTAACTTAGGAAGCAACTCCTCAGAGCCAGAACATTCTACTCACAAATTGAGGCTCAGAAAACTTCAGTAAGTAGGTTGGGCTCTCATAAGTGGTGGCTGTTTGTGATTGTGATTGAGTGATTGTAGTCACTCTCTTCCCCAAACTTCACCCCATTTTCTGCTCCTGGGGGCTCCATTAGGTAGCTTTCCTTTCCTCCAGCCTCAAGACAAAGAAGTCTGTTAGGCACTATAGCTAATTTCATTCTCTAATCACTTGAGTAGTGCAATTTTAAACACTCTAGAAAAGAGCATCTACAGTGTTCTTTCTCATTCTGGCAGTTAGCGTCCATGGAGACCTGAAGGTGTGGTTGGTCTTAGTTCTAAGTCTGATCACCTGGTTTGCAGCTGGTAAAATTCCCAAATAAACAGTGATGGCATCTTTAAGGACTCATTGGATGAGACCAATCAGATCCTTAGGAAGTAGGTTAGGCTGCCAAGGTTTGGGCAGGTATGAGCATCTTCTGACAGGAAGGAAGATCCTTGCCTGACTATGCCTTTTAAATGTTTCTTCACCTTGCCTCAGAGGCCTCCTGGTGTGTTGAAACTCTGACATGTGATTCCTGCCTAAGCACAAAGCACAGACACGAGGCAGAGCCAAGAAGCAGGCCTCTGGGATCTCTGACTGTCCTCTCTTGCATGGGAATTCCTTATTGCAGCCAAATTCTCAAAACCCACATCCTCAACCTCTATCTTTGCAGACACAGGTGTGACTTCAGCCTAGTATAGGGCTTTGACATTGCCCTTAACTAACAGCTTAGTTCCTTCAGATCAAAGCCAAGGTGGAACAAAGGATCCAGAGTATCAGATACAATAGGAAGGTGCCCAGAGAGGGTTTGGTGCCCCAGAGCAAACACATTGTTTTACAGCTTTCTGAATTAAGCCAGTCTCAGATTAGAGAGCAAGCCTTGTGTGATCTCACTCAAGCAGGCTTACTCGAGGCTACCTGTGTGACTCTGAGAGCACTTAGAAAAGGAAGGGGGCAACGGGAATTGAGGATAACAACTCATGGTTGGCCCACTAAACAATATAAATCATTATGAACAATAAAGATTTAAAAAAAAAGAAAAGGAAAGTGACAGGGAGGAAGAGGAAGGAAGTGGGGTCGGGGTGGGATGGGACTTCTCTGGGGAAGACCCAGAGGAAAGTCTTAAGTTGGACAGGGTAGGTGGCAAGCTGGTGAGCAGCCATGGCACCTTTGGTTTGTATCTGTATTGTAGGAGGGCCTAGAGCTTACCTCTTCCCAGTCCCTCCACCCATTCCCCTCCTACTCTTTATTGCTGTATAATGTAGGCAAAGCTATTTGGAGCCTTAGGTTTTCTTGGATAGCTCGGGTTCTGCATTTTGCCTCTAGAAATCCCATGGTTACCACCCCCTCAACTTCCCACCTCTCAAGAGAATCTCAGCCTAGATCTGACAGTGACTCCTCCAACCCTGCTTGAACTGACAAGTAAGTTGAAAGAGATCTACCAGCAGAAGATATGGTTCCTTGTCTCCATTTGGGGGGAGGTCGTTCTGAAATTACATCAGGATTCTGAGGCCAACTAGGGAAAATGTGATATAGTCACATTTTCTTCTACTTAGTGAGTTAAACTTCTGTGGAGTGACCTGGATCCACTTTCCCATTAAATGTCAACTTGACCATAGAGGAGATTTCTGCATTGGTGGTAAAGTCTAAGGCTTCTCAACCTCATGGTCCCTTGCATCTGGACAAGGGCCTTCCCTGTCTTGAAATATCTCTGTGTGTGCCTGAGATATCTACATCCTCCTACTTCCATGTGAATATGAAGTCTTGAATGCCTTGGCCAAATGTTATGTGTGCTTCAGGTGGTGGGACATTGAGAACCAAGGATAAAGTGGGCCATCATGGAGGTAAGCCACTGACTGGAGCAAGCTGGGTTCCTGGGGCAAAAGTCAGGCAGGAGGAGAGGTGAGAATCACATGCCAGAGCCCAGCTCCTGCAAGATCATGGAGGCTGCCAGAACTTGGAACTCAATGGGGTAGAGAGGAAAGGCAGCATTATAAACTCAAGAGTAGCCGGAGCTCTGGAGAAACCCTAGCGGAGGGCTCTGGTGGGACTTCAGCACGTGAAACCTTGGAGATGCATAAACTCACCACACAGGACCAGGAGAGCCTCAGGCTCATCAGGATCATGGTGTTGACTTATGACTCTCTGCCAATCAGAGCCTCCCGAGGACTCTTGAATGAAGATGGACCTGACTTTGAAGGGATTAAGTGTGCAGAGAGGGGCATCTGGCATAGATGAGAAGAATGGCTTCTCTGAAATCTGGAACTACTGAGCAGCTCTCGCCTCACACCTCGACTAAGAAAAGTCAAATGTTATCTGTGGGTTCAGATGAAGGGTGGTCATGGCTCCCTATCAGCATGGAGAGGGTGGGAAGCATAGGGAATGAGGCCACCCCCAGGTATGCATTCTAGGACCGTGGCCCTGAGAGGGCCTTCAATAGCATCGTGCCAGCTTGGAACACAATACCAAGCCTGACTTTGGTAAGTAACCTGGAGGGGACCTCAGTGGTGGGTAACAGTGGCAGCCAGCTTGCCTTTGTGACTTTCTTCCCTTTGGTTTCTGCCTCCTGTGTGCTGTTACCATGACAGCAAAATGAAGCTTGGGTCTGCCTTTGGGGATCACATTGAAACATGCAGCCTACTTCCCTTAAAAAGACATTTGCTTCCCTCCCTTGTCTCCAAAGTTCACTGTCTAGTGAGAAGGACAAGGGTTACTAAAGGCTAGTGTGACTTCACTTCTGTCAGATATGACTTCTGAAACAACAGCTATTTTTTTTACTCTGAAGCTTGAGCTAGCTTTGCACTTCTTAGGTCGTTGTGATACATTGCGATGTTCTTTAGCATCTGATGAAAAGCCATGAAATCATGACCCCCCCCCAGGTGGGCTTCTCAGAGAAAGAAAGGGTATGAAGGTAGAGAGATGGGCCGTATGTGCTTTTGGGGGAGGATGTGACATGACCCTCATGTGGCCAGCTTCTCCACGGTGCCCTTGAGTTTGAAGCTCTAAGTGTTCAGCTGTGACAGGAGGCTCCAGAGCCTACAGAAGCCCTGATGCTGTCAGTGTTCCTCAGACAATCAGTCTCCAGGATCTGCCCTCATGTGGCCAAAGTCAAGGCAAGAGCCACATTTGTGTCCTGAAATCTGTGCCTCATGGGTCAACTTATATACCTCATCCAGACTCCTTCTCCAAATGCTCCCAGGAAGCTGAGATGGTCCCAGAACACAGACAGGCTAGGTACTAACCAAATCCAGCTGGTAAAATCTATCCACATCACTATCGACATTCTCCTGCTGTTAAGGGGCAACAAGAGGACATGAGAATAAATCTCCAAGCAAGTCTTGTCATGCATGTTAGTCTGCAAAAGATCAACCTGGCCAAGAGGGTACAGCCAGGGCCTGTGGTGCTCTCTGATTATTCCCACCCAAGGGCTACAACTCTGCACTGAAGCCTTTTTGCTTCAGTGAGATATAGGGCCAGCCAGTGAAACCGCGAGTCTGGTCTTTCCAAGTCAGCATGGGAGGCACCACTATAGAACATATTCTGAGAATGTCCTTCCTGGGAGAACTTAAATTCCGAGTCCATGTTTAAATGACTCACAGAACGGTTCAATCTTTATGGCGGTCAATTTGGCATTTCTTGTTACCATAACAGGCATTTGCTACTCGGCACCTATGATGCCAAATGGCCAACCTGGTCATGAAGACGTCCAGAATGACCCTACTGTGCATTTTCAGGATGATATCTCTGGCCATCTTGATGATTTTATTGGGTCAACCACTTGACCAACTGTTTTTCCACATGAATGGATCAGTTTTCTGGGCAAATCTTCAGTTACTGCAATATGGCTCACTCTCAATTTGAAATTCCCAACTTTTTGGGAATCTTTTCCCTCTTATATCTCTCATTAATTAAATAAATGATGTGAAGGTCAATTGTCTCCCTCTTCACTGGTTGAGGCAAAGCTCCTTCTCTAGCCTATGTGATACTAACAATCCATCTGATAACTGGGGAATGGTGCACAGCCTCGCCAACTCAGTTTACAACTAAGAAGCCCTGTAATAAATTGATCATTTTTATTCTATGAGTTTCCCAACCTAATTGAATGTGGAACATTCTTTGCTTAACACCAGTTAATAGATTTAGCATGCACACTTTTGGAAACACTGGCTATTATGTGGTCAGAAGCCTTTAAAACAGATCTAAGCAGGATGCTTCATCAGCAACCCACTTTCTTAGAAAAGGAATGACCACACCTCACATCTCTATCCAGCAAGGTTAGTCCCCCACTTCTGCCCTCCCTGTAGAGTCAGAAAAGATTCTGGAAGCTTCTAGGTAGAGAGCAGCATGAAGAGCAGGAACTCTCCACCTTCAGAGCTCAGAAGAGGAAAATGGGACGTTTCTTCACATAAAAGCCTGAGACTTCTGCACTCATGTGGGCCACCCTCACAGGCTGATGTCATCTAGTGATAGCAGGTAGAAATGAAGACTGGAATCCTAGTCTCAGAACTGCCACTAGCAATGACTTGGGGTAAGTTACCTTTCCCTGTTTGTATTTGTCTCAGTAGCTGTCAAAAGGCTTGCTGACCCTCATGCCGAATACCCCGCTCAACAAGCACCCTGGATGGCCTCGCTAGTCACTGGTGTCTCCTAGTGGAAACCATCTTTTGACACTGGGGTCCTTCTCTGTCTGCTGAATATGTTGGCCTATTATCAGGTGGGAAGAGGGAGAGACAGCCGCCCTCATGGGTGGGGCTCAGAGGGGTTCTCTGGGTTTGGAAGGAGGCAAGTGCTTGGGGGTTAATAGACCATCTCTGTCACTGTTGGACAGGGCCACGTGGGAGTTCTCCGCAAGATTTTCTGACTTTGATCTCAAGCAGGCAGCTCTGCCTAACAAATAGTCTGAAATGTCAAAGAATAAATGTTAAAGCTTGAAGGGTCGTTCTCCTGGGAGTTGCCTGGGCTGCCAAGGGAGGGAGAGGAGGAGGGAGGGAGGGACACAGCAGAACCCTTCACATAAAGATTCCGACTTGGTTTTGTGATATTTAAGAAAAAAAAAGAAAATTGAATTATTTATAGCATAGGAGATAGAAGCAGACTGTCGAGCAGTGACTAGGCAGGAAAAGGTATCTACCATTGCAGTGTTTGGCTGGTAGAATTTCTCTTGTCCTTGCTAGGCTATTAGCTATTCCTTGAAGGTTGTTATTATTATTTTTTTTGCTGCTTTATTATTATTGAGAAAATCTACGATAAATGGGTTGGGGGAGACAATTTTTAGAAACAACTCTTGCAATAAGCATGGGGGTCTTTGGGAAGCATCTTGGTCTCCGTATAGATGTGGGAAGGTCAAGTTCACCTCTCAGTTGTTCCGGCTGAGAGATAGATAGAGATAACTATCTTGGGACTTGGTGTGGTGGTCATGGTAAAAGCATAGAAATAGCTTTTATATTATGTGAGGTGGGAGAAAGATGTGAAGAAATTGGAGAAGGTGATGGAAAGATGGGTGGAGAAGTTGGGGCAAATGGGGTCTTTGATTTACATGTGATGGTTGATGTTTCTTAGATGCAGAAACAACACTTCATGTTGATAATTATGTCCTGATGTTACTGCATGGATAATTGAAATCCACCAAAAATCCCCATATTTTAGCTAAAGATTAAAATTACAAACTTCAGGGCCATTCCTTTGCAGCAGCAAGAGACCCTGGCATGCCCATACACAAACATGCAAATAAGTAATGAATTAAAATTATAAGCTTCAGGTGCTCTCCCTTCTCTCTTCAGAAAAGATACAAATGCATTTGTGGACACTCTCCTAACAATTGTTTCTGCAGACCTTTGACACTTAGAGATTGAAACAATTGGAGCCAACTTTCACACGCTTTGAGGTTGATGAAATGTACCAGTCGAAGTGCAAATCAGATCATCAGCACACCTCCAAACAAGCAGCATTTTATTAAGGATGTTTTGTTTTTATTGGAAATATCAATACTTTTCATTTTTTCTCTAGACCTGTTTTTATCCACCTTGAAGAAGCTAGAGAACATTGTGCAGTTAAAATGTCACAGTGACACTCCTGTTCTAAAACTCTGAAAACATACTTATTTTTACATTCAGTAACTTACTCTACCTCCCAGAAAGGTCTTCCAAATGTTTCCCCTCTGCTCTGTGTTTTTTATGATGTAGAAGTTTTACCAGCATGATTGATCTAGGGTCCTTTATACCCTTAAAATTATTAAAAGGCCGAAAGAACTTTTCTTGATATAGTATGCTCCCCTTTGTATTCACTGTATTTGAAGGTGCTCTTCCTGTAAAAATCACTGGTTGCACGAGAACTATTTAACGGAACTGGAGGTCCCTGTGTTTGCTTAGTGACTAAGAATGTGGTAGATATATAACCAGGACTTCAAGTATTCTTAAGAAAACTTAACAGTGGCTGTTGGCTGGCCCTGATAAGGAACATGGGCCAATGCAGGCAATATTATTGACTCACTGAAGAGACTTGGCAGGAATGGGGATCGCATAGTCCTATTGGTAAGAGCAATGAGAGGTTTAGGGTGAAGAGAAGGATCTTCTCACGTGTATTATAGTCTGCACTGTGTATCATACGTGGGTTTGTTTAAGGAACATGTGAGGCTAGCAGTGTTCTAGCCAGTACCTATATGAGTGTCTAAGTTTAGAGAGGCTGCTGTCTCCTTCATCCTCCAACCTGGGATGCTTCGATAGAGAAAGAAGATTGGACTATGACAGGTGTGATATAGGAGTCTACTTGGGTGAACTCTGTCCCAGCAGAAGGGCCTGTCTCATCATAGGGTTTTGGACGGGTGACAAAGTCCATACCTCCCATTGTACATCCTTTATATTCTGGGGGAAAATCTGCTCTGGGTTACGTGTGATGAGCTCTTTGTTACAAATATTTCACCGCTTCACCGGAAGAATAGGATACCTCAAGACTGCCTTTGAGGGCTGGGATAGCCTGGTGTGTGTAAGGTCCTGGGTTCTGTCTCTATCCCCAAAGGGAAATATTTAGAAAGATTCTTATTTATTTATTTGCAAGAAGAGGGAGGGTGGAGAAAGAGGAGAGAGAGAGAGAGAGAGAGAGAGAGAGAGAGAGAGAGAGAGAGAGAGAGAGAGAGAGAGAGAGAGAATGGGTGTGCCAGGGCCTCTAGCTATTGCAACAAACTTCAGTTGCATGTGTTACTTTGTGCATCTGGTTTTACTTGGGTACTGGGGAATTAAACCCAGGCCATTTGGCTTGCAAGCAAGTGCCTTAATTGCCATCTTTTCAGCCTATAAAATGCTTTTGAGATCATGAATGGATATTGGTTCACTAATTTATCCTTGGGGGCATCCGCCTGGCTCTATGCACTCTGCTATTGAGTGAAACAGCGGTTTCCTTCCTTCAAGAGCCTCATAGTTTAGGGCACTACTCCTTAATTGGTGGCAATCTTACGTCACAGTAGAATATGTGTGGGCACATGTTTGGATGTTACCAATGAGGATGAGTGCTGGTCACACCCCTTAGCCTAGCAAGCATTGTCTAGCCCAGAGCTAACAATGCAAAGGATGGGATGCTTCAGTTGAGTAAGATTGTAGACCAGTGTTCTTTAGTCCTGGGCAAGAGGAACCTCTGTCGTTTCCAGGATTTTCCTTCAGTTGGCAGTAGTCAAAAAACTATGGGAAGTGACCACACATGAGGCTGTACCCTACTTCCCTTCAGACATAAGCTGCCAGAGCTAGAATTCCTTTCCAAAACCCTTCTTGGTATACCTTTAGAATATGCACAGACTCCTCACTGAGGTATTTTATTAAGGGTGGGCTGCACTGCAGGTGGGTACATTGCTGAACCCTGATGTTGGTTGAGGGGGTCTCTGTCTGGGGACAATGGGAGCATGAGGGTGAGGTGATTAAGGAAAGGTAGAGGTACCTTGAGTATTCACATATATGTGTAGGAGATTCTTTTTGCTATAGGATGGAGATCGGGTCAGGGAGAAGGGGAGCAGCTGGGGACCAAACACTTAGCATCACGTGTCCTTACTCATAATGTCAGAATTCTGAGCCTGGCAGCTAGGACTTTAGATTACTCTGCAGATATATTTAGTAGGGTAGGAGGATGGGCATATCTTATTTAACAGAATGGTTGCTTGATTTATAACTTCTAAATCTTTGGACATGTGAGATATGGGCTTCTAATTAGTCTCTTGTCCTGAGTCTGTCAAGGTAAGAAATGGGCCTTGTGCAGATAAATGGATAATTATGAAGCAATATGATGAAATTTTGTGAGCGATAAGCATAGAGGAAGAACACCAGTTCTTAAATAGTGTTCTTAAAAATACTGCATCATGATCTGCATGCAGATGTATAAATAGAAACAGCAGTTCAGGGAATCCCACAATCAAAATGATCAGTAAAGATTTAAATGTTCCATCATTTAGGGAGCTATCAACCAACCCCATTTCCATGCAGCAAAACATGATATTCTTTCAGCACCCTCAGGCTGTCTGAGGTGGACATTCTGCATGTTGGACCATCTCTATGCTAGGGCAATGCTCATCCAGTGGCATGCCCTTGTCAGGTTGCCATAGAGACCGATCTCAGGGTCTCCACAATTGATTGGTGTTTTGGGGCATCTGCAGTTTTCAGGATGCTGGCAAGCATCGTGGGGGAAGGGAAGGATATGCTGTACCCTTCCCGCCTTCAGTTTGTGGACTATGTGAGGATATCTGTCTGTAACAGAGAGGTAAAGTCCTTGGAGAAATTGGATGGGAAGGATTTTTTTTCTTCTTCTAATAACTGTGTTTTTTTCTGATTACAAAAGTAATTTATATTCACAGTGGAAAATTCAGTGAAATACAGAAAAGCATACAAACATATAAATTATCCACCATCTCATCACCCAGAGACAAAAATGTTAACATTTTAGCTTTCTGCCTTTCGAATCTTTTTATGTATTTATTTAATTATTTAACAGAATAAAATATTCTACATGCACGTACACACACATGTAGTATTTTACTATTTCTTTCTTTTTAATAATTGTTTGCATGTGCCATTTACTGACTTTTACAATGTTAAGCCTGTTTCTAGGCAATATATTTATCACATGGCTACAAAGACTTGTGCATACATATAGCATCATTTTTATAATGGACTTGAAGTGGGAAAACACAATGCTTGTTAGCTAGTAAGTTGTTAAACAAAGTATGGTATATCCATACTATGGAATAGCACTCAACCACCAATAACTATGAAGTGCTGATATATGGGGTATCATGAGTGAGCCTCAAAAATATGCTAAACAAAATTAAGTAGGATCAAATATCCTATTCTGAATGGTAACAACTGTCAAATGTCAGGAAGATGCAAAACTATAGAGTCAGAAATTAGGTTAGTGCTCACCGCGGCCTGGGGGTGTGAACAGAGACCAACTGTAAATGGACCCTCGAATCTTACTGGGGTGATGAAAACATTCTAAAATTGGATTATGGTCATGATTATACCATTCCCTAGATTTACTGAAAATCATTCAACTGTACACTAAGATGGGTGAATTTTATGGAATGTACATAATGCTTCAATAAAATTTATGTGATATATGTAAAATAAAGTTTATATATATGGATTCAATAAGGTTTATGTGCATAATACATAAAACACATGGAATACTAAAGTATATATAAACTTTATTTTGATATACTTGCCTACATATTATTTAATTCAATAATATTTTTCTGTGGAAAGTGTGATCATTGTTCTTTGTACATTTGTCCCTCACTGAATGACCATCTCCCACCGCCAGCATTACTATAACTAGCATCAATATTCTGTGTGTGCCTGTCAATTAAATCCAAGCAACTTAAGTATAAATACGTATGAATACATGTTCTTCCTTTTCTTCCATTTTTAACAATTGGTGCTATATCATACACATCATTGTGTCCTTTTTAGCATACCCTTCCCTCCATTTCTTGAAAATCTTGGACTTCCTCCTTTTTTTCTTTTTGAGATGATGTATCACTCTGTAGCCCAGACTGGCCATGAACTCATGATCCTTCTGCCTCTTCCTCAGAACCCTTAGTCCAAGGATCGTAGATATGTGCCACCACATCACACTCACTGCTTCATCTTATTAAAAAAATGTATTGTATTCTATCATATTGAAGAATAAATTATTTAATTTCTCTACTGTATCTTGTCCTTACAAATAAGCACAGCAGATTGATGCTAAATAAGTGTAAGTAAGGTTAAACACACACACATACATATATTTAAAGAGAAAAATAATGTCAAAATTATTTGATATATTTATTATATATGCCATATAATGCATATAATGTGAGACTAAGAAATACATATTTCCATGTAATATTATTACACTACCCCAAGAGTATATTGCAATGAAGTTCCCTACAATCTCAATCAATGAAGTCTTCCCTTTATCCCTCCCTTCCTCCTTCCCTTCCCTCTGTTCCCCTCCCCCCTCTCCCAGCTTGCTATCTAGCCCAGGCTGTCCTCCATCTCTCCATCATCCTGTCACACCTCCTAAGAACTGGAGGGTTATGGGCCTGTGCTACAATGCCCACTGAAGCATGATTTTTGGATGGTTGGATAATGTCCCATTGTGTGGATATGCTGAATTTGTTTTATTAGTTCCCAGTGTTTGTAAAATTCAATTATAACATCAGGCTATTTTTTACCTTTTTGATACAGGTTCTCACTAAGTTGTCAGGGTTAGCCTTGAACTTTTGATTGTCTTGCTTAGCTAAGCTTCTTGTATAGCTAGGATCATAAACCTGTGCCAGCAGGCTCCAGGGAGATCTGCCTCTGAGAAAGCTATCTCCTGAAACCCATGTGCTTCAGGACCCCAGAAGCAGTGTTGGTAAATTCAGTATTCATTGCTGATTCTCAGATGACTTTACAGTATGTATTACTAACATTCACATCACATGAATGATATTGTTCTCCAAATGCTTTCATGGCCAGAAGTCTTCACATTTTAAGTCTGGGGGTTCTGAGCTGCACTGTCCAGAAATGTTAATGGGATCCTGAACAGGTCTCTGATCTCATGTGAGGTACAGATAGCTATCCAAGCATGGTCACAATGCTGTGACATTCTCAAGGTCAGGATGATGGTGTGAGCCATTTCCTGTGAATCCTGACATGCCCTGGCCTTTGCTCAGGCAGCCTCCTGGTAAGACAATGGGTATAAGTAGAGGTTGAAGACAGCAATGAAAGGCCACAAATTCAGCTATGCTTTTTTGGCCAACCCTCTGATCTGGTCTGGAAGCAGGGGAAGGAGCCCAAACTGGAAAGAAATCAACCGGTTGGAGAGAAATCAAGAAAATAACCACAGGGGGTAAAGGGGTGGAGAAATCAGTCATGAGATGATCTCAATCTGAGGCTTTTGCAGCCAAGTCACAGCCATGTTTTCTCTCTAGCAGCTCAGTGGTGACAGACAGCAAGGTTGGGCTTTACTTCTAACGCACCTCCTCCACTTTTCTAATAAGGTCCTTATGTCTCTTTGGGGGCGAGCATGAGGGAGCAGAAGATGACAAGGCAGGAAAAATGTAGCCTTCCCTCTTCTGATCCCTAGGTTCATATCGGCTGGAGATGAGGTTCTGGGAAAAGGAAAGACCCCTGAACACCAGAATAGATGATTCTGAAAAAGCCTGAACCAGTGAAGGCAAGCATAAGCACAGCGGGGTGACATTAAGGATCAAGGTCTGATCATCACAGGGTAGAATGAGAAAAGCTGGATTTAGGAGGAGCATCAAAGTTGAAATCAACAAGTTCAGTTAGGTTTATGTCACTTCCTACAGCCTCACCAAGCTGTCGGTCATCTGTTCAAGGTGGATGCCAAGACACCATGTGCATTTCAAGATCCCTGGGTGCTGGCCTTTTCCTCTCTGCCAGGTTGAAAAAAGAACAGTAGAAGCCAGCTCTGGAAGGCCACTTGGCATGTGTAGCCCACCATGTGAACTACTTTTGCTTCTTGGAATCCAGGGTAGCTGGGCATCAATGATGGAAAATCCCAATAGAATGCACATTGCCCTCCTCGCCATGGTGTTGCAAAGAAGCAGTTGTGGGTGATGGAAGCAGGATTTTAACTACTGATGACCAGGTCAAAGGGAAGGAAGCCAGGTGTCATCACAAACACACCAGTGTCTATTCATTGGTTAACCTATCTGGTGTCATAACCTTGGCTCAGGAAGCAGAAACTCTTGGGGCACAAAGGCATACTCAGAAATCAACTCAGCCATTGGAATCATTTCAGACATGGCTTGCTTCCCCAATTCTTACAAAACTGGGGGAACAGTCTTATTGAAAAATATGGATTCTTTCATGTATCTGGTGATAAAGGGGACCACAGAGTGACTTCTAAGGGGGTGGGGCCGAAGACTATTTTTATCAGGGATGACTTTATCCCTAGGTGAGAAGTTAGTGGGCATTAAGGACTTACAGTATGGAAGACAGACATGAACTGGATGAGTCAGTATCCAAAAAAAGTAGACAGAATAAGCTGGAGACAAAAGTTTGGGCAAAGGGTAAAATGTTTTTTGACCTCAAGAGGGGAAGGAATGGATAAGAAGAACTCTTAATTCATCTAATGAAGAGGGAATAATAAAGATGACTTAGGTAGAATTGAAGAGGGAGGGACCTGAGGCAAGTTCTTTGTATATCCTCAGCTCATCTGAGGGTGAGTCAGTTCCCCTGGGAGAGTTTTTCTGTGATGGCCTTGGAAGGGGGTCCTGGAGAGGTCTTGTTTGAGGAGGGGATCCAGACAAGAATTGGATGAACAAATATTCTTACAAAATGGAAACAAAACACTCATTTCTACCTCTGCGAGGTTTGACTGAACTCAACTGCTGCACACATTTAATTTGGCTGGTTTCATAGTCAGAACTGCTTTTTTACTTTTGTGGGTAGGAGGCAGCTGGGGAGATGATGGTAGCATTCTCCATCCCTAGCTTCTTACCATGCAGAGCTGACCAGGGCAGAATAGACAATGGTGCCTACCATGTGAGCCAAAGAAACATCTACATGGAGCTCCTCCTAGCTATTACTCATGAAGAGGTTTATGGAGAGCCCCCATAATTACAAGACACTCGGGCATCTTCTGGGTGATGCAATGGCTGTCTATTTTTTGGTACTGGTGCTCAGGGACAATGCTGTGCCGATCAGGCTCTAGCTCTAATGCACAGCCTCGAGTACAAGGGCAGGTGGATGTGCAAGCGAGATGGAGAGCCTTTGGTCTGCTTTTCAGTACCTTTAACCTTTCAATACTTTTGATGTGTTTGCTCCCAGAAGCTGTGCTGAGAAAACTGTGAACTCAGGGTTGGGATTGCCCCTCCTGCTGGGAACTTCCCTGATTTAATAACTAGCACATCTTCCTTGGTTTCAGAATTCAGACCTGCGGAAGATGCAGCCCTTTGGGCTGGTACTGGATCTCCAGCCTGAGCATAGTGATAAAGCCTAACAAAGCAGTCACACATTTCTTCACCTGATACGTGATGCATGTGCTGGTGGAGGGGCTGGGATGAAGCAAGGGGAGACATCACAACAAGCCTGGACTCTTATAGACATGGTCCGCTGAGAGGACCCATGACAAAGGGTCAGTGAGATGATTATCTGATGGAGATAATACCAGCATGGAGTTGACAGTATTTACCAATGGGCTTGGGAACAATACAGACAATTGTCAAATAAGACTCCTGGATGAGGCTTTGACTTCCTGGGTCAATGTGATGTCACTTACCATATAGAGAAGCATCAGGAAAACGCAGGCTCATGGGTAATGACCATGAGACCTCTTGGCCTGTGTTGCCTATGAAAGACCAGGTAAAGAGGTCAAGTAGAGGCTTGGACAACAGTGATTGCACAGCTAGATGACAGCTGAGCATCCTTCAGATGAAAGTTTGGGGGCTCCGCCTTCCATAGACATTTCTCCTCACCTAAGGATGAGGTGGTCTTGCCTCTCTTGACACACGCTCAGAGACTTGGCTTTCACTGGTGCATTAGTGTGCAGACTGTCACAGCATCCAGCATATGCCACCACTTTTCTGTCCCTCTGGCCACACCTGCCTTCCATGCCTCATTCTGTGCTCAGAACTCCACTCACTTGTGGAGCTTGTGTGTGCAGAGGTCTTTGCTCTAGTGTTGACCATGTTTGGGGAAATGTTTGCTACAGCAATGCAAATTAGCGAATGTGGAATCTTAGATGTTTCTATTCTTAAAAGTCCTCCAGCTACCTCACCAGCAGGCACCCCATGTTGTCATGTCCCTCTTTCTTCTCTTCTGGGACTGCTGAGCTCTCTGCACTCCTTTCTACTATGAAAATGTAATCACCACATTGCTATTTCCAAGGCAACTCAATGCTTTCTATACTCACCTTGGAGCTTACCTTTGCATTTACCCAGGCTGAGTAATGTGCCCTGCTGCAGAGCGTGCCCTTTACGTCTGGGCCAATTTTAAGTAGTTATAGTACTTGGGAGGAGCTTACCAGGAAGACTCATTCTTCTTCCATTTAAACATAGCTGTGGATGTAGCTCAGTGGTAGCATGCCTGTACCAGGTCCTAGGTTCAATACTCCATGCGACAGAACAAACCAGAGCAACATAGTTTGAACAACATGCCTGGAGTAACATAAACATGCTAATACTGCACTTTTTCTTCATGAGAAGAGGTCTCCTGTTTCCCAGGCTAGCCTCAAACAGACTATGTAGCCAAGGATGACTTTGAACTTTTGGATTCTTTCACTTCCATCCCCACAACACTGGATTATAGGCAGACACTACCACACCTAATGAATGTTATGCTTGGGGTGGAACCTGGGGTCTCATGTATATTAGGCAAGCACTCAACCTGCTGAACTACATCCCCATCTCAATGTTTTAGTGCTATTGTTGAAGGATGAAAAAACAAGAACACTTTTCATCTGACTGTGTGTGCAAATCATTTTTGCCAAGATCTTACACACAAAGCAATCAAGGTTTAGGACAGACAGACTGGACACATTCTGGTGTCCTGGGGAGGTCCTCTCTTTACCCCTCCATGAGGCTTATCACAGTGCATTGAAATCTCCCAGTGTTATGGTTCAATGTGAAATGTCCCCCATAGGCTTGTGTCTTTGAATACTTGGTCCTTAGCTTTTGACACTGTTCTGGAAGGTAATGGAGCCTTTAGGAGGTAGGCATCACTGGAGAAAGTAAGTCACTAGGGGTCACTTTTATGGATTACAGTCCAGTCCTTGTTCTGGCCTTAGTCTCTGTCTTTCTCTCTGCGGTCCTCAGAGATGTGAACAGTCCTCTGCCACACACTCCTGTCATGCCTACTTTCCCCACCTCAGTAGATTGTATCCCTTGGTGCTGGAAGTCAGAATAAACCTCTCATCTCTTATGCTGCTACTTGTCAGGCATTTGGTCACCCCAGTGAGAAAAGTAACAAATGCTTGCAGAGACTGCTCGTTCCTCTTTTCTAGATCATGGGAGGACCAGACTAGGAGAGTCTCCCATTCCTGCTGTGTTCCCTCCCTGATGCCCAGGTCCACACAGGCCATAAATCTCATGCAATTTCCTTTGCACATTATGGCTTCAGTGACTATGCCATCAGTCCCTCAGCCAGACGAGAGTCCAGACTGGTATTCCCAGTTTCCACCTCTGCCAAAAATGATAATTCTCGGGCTGGAGAGATTGCTCAGCGGTTAAGGCACTTGCCTCCAGTGTCTAAGGCCCTGGGTTCAATTCCCCAGTACCCACATAAGCCAGACTCACAAGGTGGTAGCCCTGGTGCTCTCTCATTCTCTCTCTCTCTCTCCTCTCTGTATCTCTCTGCTTGAAAATGAATAAATAAAATATTTTAAAAAATGATAATTCTCAAGCGCTCTCCTTGCCCTTCTTTGGCTGGTTCTAGACACAGAGCCACTCACTTGCCAAAATGCCATTCATCCACTATGACACCATATGCCAGTGTTAAAGGCACTCGACAAGGTCACTCAATGTGATTCCCACCTGCTGGGAGTTTATCATCTGTTGCCTGCTGCCCTCCAGCCTCCCTGAGCTGTCCCCTGTCCCCAGAAATCCTGAGCTTCTGTGGTGTGTCATCAACAACAAAAAAACAAAAGGCCCTATTGGATAGCCTTGACCTGGAACAATCAGAATTCTTATAGGTAAATGTGGCTTCCTGCTTCCGGTGGGCAGGTGGTTCAGGTGTGTTCTTACAGGAGGGAGAACCTTTGGATCTTTGCTGTGTGTATATGTCCAGGTGCAAAGGTGAGTGAGCACTTTTGAGACAGACAACAGTGAATAGTTGTGTGAGAGAAGAGAAACGAACCATAGTATTGGCATTCACTCAACGCCTGCAGGCTGTTCAAAACTCATTTTCTGAAAAATATTAGCAGTAGTTTGCACTTACCAAACAACAAGTCATCTCAGAGAAGCTGATCAGCATTCCCGGAGTCACAGAGCTACTTAGTGTCAGAGCTGCGTAAGGCCAGTGATGGGGCCTTTATCCTCCATGATGAAAACAGAGCTTTCCAGATCCAGTCTTCCTACACCACAGGATGAGGAAACCATGTGATCTAGCAGTTCATGTTTTTCCTTACCACACTAGTCAAAGAACTGTGCGTGAGAAATGAAAGGATTTATTTTTAACAATTCAGAGCCCACGAGGTCACCATGACTGGCAGAGAGAACTTATGGATGTACTTAGAGATCCCGTTATTTAACAGCCCACTTGCTTCCGACATTCACTAAACTAACGTGATGCTCACAGTACCCCACCGAAAGGGATGCTGTGGCTTGTCACACTTCTTTTTTTTTTAAATACTTTATTCATTTTCAAGGAGAGAGAGAGAGAGAGAGAGAGAGAGAGAGAGAGAGAGAGAGAGAGAGAGAGCGCACCAGGGCCACCACCTTGTGGGTCTGGCATATGTGGGTACTAGGGAATTGAACCCAGGGCCTTAGGCACTGGAGGCAAGTGCCTTACCCACTGAGCCATCTCTCCAGCCCTTGTTACACTTCTTAAGTCACTACCTCAGCTACTCCAACCACAAATCCTGTTCCCCAAACTGTGGCCTATTGGAAACTTTATGGGGGCAGGGCTCCTCATTTCAGATGAGATCGGGCGCGTTCAGGGTGGTATGGCCACAGACATGGGCTCCTCATTTCAATGAGACATCCATCAAGTGTTTTTGCTCAGTTGCAGATTACATTTTTTTCTAACTTTTGGTCTATTATCCAAATATTTCATTTTCCTTCCTTCTTTTATTACTTGAGTTTCCTAAGCTATTCTGCCTAAGTCATGACCTAGAGTAACTAGAGGTTCATGTATGTTGATCTGAAATCTCAGACATGGAAAAGTGATACAGGAGGCGATCCATGCGGCGTTGAGTTGACATACACATCTTGTTCAGGAAGGAGGCCAGATATGCGTGGCTTTTATACTTTCTGTACTAAAAATGGGGAAATGGGTAAGTTACCAGAGAGACACAGAGGAGAAGGACTACTTTTTAAGGTAACAAGCAGATGTGTGGAATGTCTGTTTTGACATGTTCCTTCATTGCAGTCTGAGGGATTGACAGGGCTCTGTGAAGGCCACTGTGGCTGAAGGTTGCCTCTCAAAGTGCTGGCAGGAGACATTCAGGCTGGCAGGCTGGACCATGGGCTCTGCCTCAACCTGGCATAGTGTGGGCTTATGCAGCTCTTCAAATCTTTCTGAAGAGCCTTCCATAAAGGCTGACAGCAGAGGAAACACACACACACACACACACACAAGATCTCACAGGGGCAGAACACTTGTGGAAAACGGTAAAACTCAGGCTCTCAACAAAGGCTAATAACCCAGTGGGAGAAGGGCTG
The DNA here is from genome assembly GCA_004024765.1 of Zapus hudsonius. Lineage (NCBI taxonomy): Eukaryota > Metazoa > Chordata > Mammalia > Rodentia > Dipodidae > Zapus > Zapus hudsonius. The sequence continues at coordinate 2,200 of PVHP010001735.1, read as the reverse complement.
GTGGGCAAGAAATGTCCGAAGAGCTTGATTTCAGGGAAGGAGTGAAGAAAGTGGAATGGTTTTTAGTGAGGGTGGACAGAGTACACAGATGTGTAGATATTGCCACATCAAGCAACTGTCTCATCTGAAAAATGAGAGATACAAAGTTCCCAAGGCTGGTGAGCAAGGCCACCTGCAAAGCTTGAAAGGGTGACTTTTGTCAGTGCTCTTGAGTTCATCTGGTGTGAGTCCCCAAGGATGATGCCCACATCTTGATGGTTTGGAACTCACCCATAGGTGTCCAGGCCTACCTGTACAAGGCGGCCATTTATTAGCAACCTGAGTTTAGTGGTGTTCCATGGAGACAGTATTCCAGAAGCCACTAGTCCTGATAGCCTCTTGACCTTCTGTGTCTTGGATATGGTAAGAACTGTTTTAAAAATGAGATATTAGCTTTTTTCAGATTCTAACTGTCTCTAAGTTACTCTGTTTCTTTCAGGACCAAGAAAACCATACAAAATTATTCTCTGGTCCAATGTGTCATCAACATGAGGGTTTGCTTTCGACTTTAGTCAGTTTCAGAGAAATAGCAAGCATGGAGCTTGGTGAACTTGACTGGAGCTGATCTGAGAGATACCAGGTCCAGGGGTCAGGTGGAAGCAAGCAAGAATTTTATAGATTTTCCTTTTTTTTTTGTCCAGTGGGATTATAGAGTCAGGGGGAGTTTCAGGAGACAGGCCAGTATGTTTAACATCTGGTGTGGGGGAACTCTTGGAAATCAGCTCAGAGGATGTGGTGGGAAAACACCTGGCAGAGCCAGTGGGCTTCAACAGAGGGAAGCAGGGATACAGCTTCAGGAGGCCGTGCGGAACGAATCTGCTGGCTGTTCCAAGATCAGCCTGCCCTCACCCAGGACCTATGCATGGAGACCACAGGCTCAGGCCTCTGAGCTATTCCCTGTCACATGGGGGAACTGAAGAGTGTAAAAGCCAGAGCAAGAGTGTGGCAAAAGAACCGAGGAGGTGAGGTGCCTTTGCTTAGGGTTGGGGAATGAGTGGGAGCATCCTTCTTGGAAGGCCCCAACCTTAGACTCCCAAGACCCTCTCCCCGCCCCCATCCCCCAGGCTCTGCAGTCTGGAGCTGGGCTTTGGGGCTTCCAACAGAGTCTGATAGGAGGGGTGTCCAGATCCTTAAGTCATGTGAAGGGAATTTGGCTGGAAACGAAGGAGTCCATGCAGGGTGAGCCTGTGGCAGCAAAGACAGCTTAGTGCTGGTGGGGCTGAAGGATGTCTCTGAGGGGGCTGAGCTGAGCTGGGAAGAAAGCCCTGTCAGCCCCTCCATCAGGGAGAGGATGTGGGGATTAGCAGGTGAGGTACACATTCCCACCATCCACACAGCTGGGGAAAGACAGGATGCTCATCTTTGGGTGACCAGAACTGCCTGACATCTACCTGCCTTGCCCCTTGAGCACATGTACCTGTACCTGTGCTTTAGAAGCTCACAGTTGACTGCAGACTTTATGTCCTGCTCCCAGAAGAGGGGAGAAGAGTCGTCAAGAAATACTTTATGAGTGAAAGAACCCACATATGCATATTATTTTCCATTTTTCTGGCATTTCCCTTCTTTGTCCCCCTCTGTTCATTCTCTGTGGCCTTTGAGCCTTCCTTTGATCCAGCAGGACTAGAGTTAAGCCACCAAAAAGAAAGTCCAGCAAGGTCTCTAAGATGGGGTCCCCTTGTTCTCACTAGGTGAAATATTCAATTCATAGCTCTCTTTGTATTTAAACTAAAATGTTTCCTATCAAGTTTACTGCTAAAAATGGATTTCGATAGGCTAATAATTTTGTTCTGGAAACTGGTGAATTTTTTTTTAAGGACCAGGCATGTGTCCAGAAGTGGCCTGGAATCCTATGCCTCCCACAACTAAATCAAATCACATCAGCATTGAATACTGGAGTTGGAGAGATAGCTCAATCAGTCAAATGTTTGCCTTGCAAGCATGAGGACCTTAGTTCAATCCCAGAACCTACTGAAAGTGCCAGGGTGGGTACTTGTAATCCCAGCTCTGGAAAGGCAGAGACAGGCAGATCCCTGGGCTCACTGGCTAGCCAGACCAGCTCACTAGGTGAGCTTCAGGCCAATGAGATACCCTGTCTCAAACAAGATGGATAGTGCCTGAGGAGTGGTACCTGAGATTGTTCTCTGCCTCCACATGCACATGA